>VWZF01002261.1:2548971-2594968 GCA_013396755.1 Sclerurus mexicanus | reverse complement strand
AGGTTTTTGTCTTTTCTTAAATGACATGAGACTTCAGCTCTGTGGAAAACAAATGCAAGCTGAGCAGAGATCTTTATGGGTGTTGTTCAAAAGCACTGGCTGCATCAAGACTGGTGCTGTGTTACTGTGTCAGCAACACTGGTGTGGCTTTAGAGGCAAGGAGGAAATCAGCATCTGTTTGTGGGGGTTTTAAACTTCACATGTTCTTGTGAAAGGCAAGTGCTTACCTGAAAGCTAACCTGGTATTAGCAAGAGAGAATTTAGATGCAATTCAGCATCTGGAGGTACGATTTAGTTTTCTGCTAAGGCAGTAGCATATCATGTTAGAAATCTTCATCAAGGTACAGCTTTTAGACTTAACCTTTTGTCTTTACTAACTTTGTTTTCCTTTGCACAGTAGATTGAACGTAGTGGGATAACAAAGAGAGTCCTCACTTTGTAGTTTTGTGTGTATGTTTTTTCTGCTCAAGCAGGAAATAGATTTCTGGTTACAGTTTTACTGCATTTAGTATGCACATTCAGACCAACCTTTTTGAACGCCGCTGTTGAATGATACTGCAATTACAACAGTTAAGAATTAAGAGTGAGGGCTGCTATTCATCCATCTGGGCCTGCTTGGGAATATTTTATTTTTAAAATAGTTTTCTACTGTTCTTTGATGTTTAAGTCTCACATATCTCAGTGGCTATGAAAGATCTCCATATTTATTGTGATGCCCCAAGTCAAAACTTACTTTGATTTTTTGACTTCTGCTTCTACCTTCTAAAGGCTAATAAAATCTAAGGATTTTATTATTTATCAGAAAGATTTGACACAAAAACCCACAGAGAAGGGCATTTAATCTCATCATTCCAGCTACAGGATAAATATAACCGGTGATAACATACCTCTGCACATGTAGAGGTCAGTGTTCAATGCCTCGTGCATCACTGCAGGACTGCAGTGTTCACAGAAGCAGTCACAGCTTCATTTAGGCTGAGGGACAGACCACACAAGGGTGGCAGGTGCATACACAGGGACTTGTTTACTTCCCAAATTTTCCACTCAGGCCAGTGGGTCAGATAAACATGATGACCTCAGCAGCTATGGAAAGCATTATAAAAAATACATAGGCGAGGCCTTATGGATTACACCATGGCAATGGGCTTTGACTGGGATGCTCTAAGTGCAGAAGAGAGATGACCAGGAATTTTAACCCAATGGTTCCAGTCAAGGTTAGTCCACAGAGACTGAAAATCACTGACTGATTATTAGTTAACAGCAGCTCCAAAACACTGTCCTCGGTGGGCAAGCTTGGCAGGAAAGCTGCACTGAAGGCTGGTATTACGGAACAGCAGATGCTGGGGTTTCTTTGAGCTGTTCAAGAACAGTAAACTGTGCAGTGTTTTAGATCACGGGGATCTTTGTATTTCAGCCTAACAATCATTTGGCTGTCTAGCCTTGGGGAGGCTCTTTTAGATATCTTGATCTGCCAAATGCCAGTCTGCACTGAGCTTCCCAAAGCAAGTGCTAACAGCCAGAATTTGAATCAGCAGAGAATAGGGCAGAGGAAAACAGCTTCAAATGTAACTCAGAGAGACTTCAACAGACCTTCTAGACCACCCTCCTGCTCCAAAGCAAGAGTAACTGGGGTATATTTATTATTGAGAGATATTTGTCTAATTTTGAAAACCTCTGATAAAAGTCATTCTGTGGTCTATGTAATCTGTTTGATGCTCACCTATTCTGACAAAGCTTTTCCTAATAAAAACAATCTTTCTTGCAAAATTTCTATTTCATTCTTTGATAACAATCTGTAGGAAAAAGTCCAAAACCATGCTGCTCTATTTCCTTTAAATTAAAAAAAAAAAATCATTTTTTCCTTTCATTTTTGCTTTTCTCTGGGCCCTTAGCAGCACCAGAATTATCCTCCAGCCCTTCTTTGGGCTAACTGCTGACAGGTCAAATACTGTTCTCACCTAATTTATAATTTCACGGGCAAAACCTACCAGGGTCACTTGATCCATTTCTGGATAGTCCTAAAGCTGTTCTTTCTCTGTTCTGGCTTGTATTCTTGTTTATTACCTTTAATATCTGAGTCTTTTCAGTGTTGGCAGAAGCCAAGACAGCAACTTATACCTCATCTAAACACCTCTTGTGATGTAGAACCTCTGCAGGACACCATTTGCTGTGGATACCTCAGTTCAGACTGAACAGAGCAGGCATTAGTTGTGGCCTCTGCACAGCATTTTTTTGTTAAGTAGTAGATTGTAATGACGTAAACAGGAATTTAGCCAGGGCAGCAGGGTCACTCACCTCTAAGGGTGCAAAAGACATTTAATACTCTGAACAGCTCTGCATTTTAACTGCTTCACTAAGAGCATGTAAAGGGGGGGGACTTGTCACAACAGGGTATCTTCATGAGATGAAATCATTATCAGATAGCAGAAGTCATGAATGAAATTTGTGTTACTGTAAAGCCAACTCAGGATGAAATTCCTGCTGTTCAAAAATCACTGACAAAGCACCCTTTGAATCTGTAGTCCAGGGTCACAAAGTCACTTGGCCAACAACAAGGTAAAGTCCTAAATCTTAAAATACTGCTGTAAACAGTGTTCTGAGTTGTATGTGTGGCTTGAAAGCGAGCGTAGCCCAAGGTTCTTATAAAGAACTTCTTGTTAATATTGTTCGTACCTTTAGGTAAACACCATAAGGGGGCTGGAAGGAAGTTACCACACAGCTCTGGAACCTGCACATCAGCAGTTCCTGAGGCTGTGGGTTTCTGAAACGCTTTGAACACAGAAGTGGGCACCATGGAAAGAAGCATTCCCACCTTCCAGCTAACATCTGCTGCCCCTTCTGTGCCAACACCAGCTGCCATTGCCTCTGCGGGGAACTGGCTGGGGGGAAAATCTGCTTACAACGAAACCAGCTAACACATGAATAAACAGTGTAAGATGTTCACAGAACCACCACTCCACCAAGAACAGGGAGGGATCTTTCTTTGAGAGGTTTTAATGTCACACACCCCAAGCCCCACTCTTTTGTCACAGAGCCTGTCCCTTGTGCCAGGGGAGCCACAGCCACACCTCAAGCATTCCTAGAGGTGTTTGTGTGATGTGATACCCCACACAGCTCACCTCCCATGCAGCAACCCCTGCTTTCCTCTCACACCCTCCTCCTCCTCTCCCAAATGAATAGGTAGATAAGCAGATTTCAAATAAAGCAGTGGCCAGCAGTTCAAAGAAAATACTTTTAGACTGGTACTAACATGGCATTAAACTGTCGAGGGGGAACATTCTCTTAGCTTCTAAAATGAAATCAGTTAAAGAATTATGAGTTTTTTAACATGCAATGAAGCATCACAATTGGAGCCATGACCTTTGTCCTCTGTTGACCTTTGCAGATGCAGCTGTGTAGCTAAGAATTAGGCTTATCATTCAAGAACAGAAACTGCAGCCGTCAACTGGTCTCATTTCTTCATGAGAGCAGGAACAAAGGAATAGCTAGAAGGCAGTGCCCAGGAAAGCAAGACTTTTCTGCCAAGTTTCCAAAATGGCTTTCTTATATTGCTAACTCCTTTATTTTAAAATAGCACAGAATTTAAATTATATCACCCATAAAGCTGGTTATCAGTTCCTGTTGCTGACGCCTCAACTTATGTTTGTTTGCAGTGCTACTTGGTTTATTATATTTTTAGATTTAAGGCTGCGATCAAAGCTTCAAGTATCTTGGCTATTTGATTTCCTTTAGTGACCAAAGGAGTTTTCATTTCTTCCTCAAACCAGTAAAACAAGCCAACAAACAAACAAACTCTACATTATCTGGGATGTCATCTCTTTCATTTTTAGTCACTGACTTTACAAATAATAAAGAACAAGTAACTTGGCATTCTTGTAAAGTTTGCTACTCAAAGGCAATATACAATTTTTACCAAAGTCAGACACTTCTGCTAAACTAAACCTAAATAAAGGTTTAGTCCAGGTTAAGTTTGCTCTGTGCTTTGAGCTTCCCTGAGCCCTGCTCCTCTCTTAATTTCAGTCCTAGCTCTTCTAAGGAAGAAATACAGGGACAGCAGGGAGATTTCACAGTCTTCCACTTTGAAAATTCAGCTTAATGTCACAAGAAGTTCACAGCATTCATTAGAATTATGTAAAGAGGAGTTTTCAGTATGAAAGACAACTGAACAATGGAAGACCTGCCTCAGGAGAAGGCCTAGAGTGGGTTTGTCACCTCAGGCTGTACGTCCTGTGACCCACCAGGAGCACACACGCTGTTGCCATCACGGCTGCAAAGACAATGAAGGGCCAGTCCCAAAGTGCTTTGCTTTAGCCTCCTTATTTCTCCTCTGAGCTGCACATTGCTCCATTTCCCACATCACTTCAAACTCACAGAAGGAAAAGTACCAAAAATATAAACGGCAAAGATCAGTGCATGTGCTCTTAGTACAAAGAGACTATTTAAGCGCTGAAATATCCCATACATGAAAGAGCCCTTTTTCACTTGGCATAGCGCAAACGAAAGCTGGATTTCTGAGAACTACCACATCGGCTGGGAAAGGAACATTTCACAGTGCTTGCTCCATCAGTCCATACAGTATGTTATTTCTGGACTGCATATTCTGTGAGTAGGCTCAGGATACCGTGACAGTTTATCTTTCCTTTTCTATGAAACCCACCAGCTGATCTCAAGGATTAAATGGAAAGAAAAACTCACATCACTTGCAAAATAAAAACCCACTTCTAAATCAACTGGTTTAGATGAAGCCAGAAAACCACCCTGAATACCCATCAGTGTAAATCACCTGGAAGCCATAAACAACAGCTTTCCATTTAACCAGCAAAGAACTTTCCAAAAACATTTCAACTTTTAATAATGCATTGTAAGTAGAACTACTTACAAAACAATTAAAGTTGGGCCAGGATATACAAGCAGTGGAGATTTACTGCTGCCCTTCTTAGCTCTGTAATAAATCAAGCCACTTACACAGTTCAGACAAAACAATTCAGTAGATCCCATAGAAATGCTGCAAAGTTATATATATATATATCTATATCTATATCTACAGATAGATCGAACATAACCATGCTTGAGACCTCAACTTAGAGATGGTACCAGTTCAAACACAGACATGTCAAAAAGCTTCCTATTTACAATTTAAAAAAATATTCAGAAGTTCTCAAGTAGTTTTTCAGACCAAATACAACTGCGTGATGTATAATATAGAAATCCTACATCCAGAGAAATAAATTTTAAGCATGCTTAGCTCTTTGTTACTCAGGAAAGAATGAATCCACAGAGACTCCCAGACACCTGCTCAGGTTGCAAGAGCAGCGTCAGCAAGCAAAGAACAGCAAAGGGGAACAGACTTTAAAAAAAGAGAAACCTTCCTTAAAGCTTGAGGAAAAAGAAAACCAAGCAGTTCTGTGCACAGAACAGTGTTGCTAGTTTTCCCATAGTTTTGTGGCTTTGGCTTTATCTTAAATGGCTGCTTTTCATCTACCTGGAGCATTTATGTCTCTTTTCCATATGAATTCTCTGGTGCCAAAGCCACAGATTCCTCTTCAGTGGGATGTTCATGGCGACTCTCTCCTCTTACCAACTGCTCATCTCAATTAACTCCTGATCCAACAGGGCCAAAACTGACCAAAGGGTTCAAAAGTTATTTGGAAGGGGAGGGCGGGGGCGAGGGAGACTCAGACAGAGAAATTGCAGGACGTTTCATTTTTCTCATGGAAACCAACGTAGAAATCAATTCTCTCCTTTTGTGTAACTCCCTCCTAGGCAATCATGCCAAGTGGGAGCAGCAGCTGCCCTGCCTTTCCCCTGCACTCCTGCCCTGGGCCACTGGCAGTACCAGGGATGGAAAGGGATCCACGAATGCACAGGGACAAGAGCCTCACATCAGGCCCACACTGACCTATGGAAAACATCCTCAACAAAAAGAAATCTAACAACTTCAGTCTAGGTCATAGTCTATAAATAAGAATAATTAGGAAAAAGCAGAAAGGAGGCTTCCTGCAGACACCTTAATTGCACTTGAAAGGTAACTAACTTTTCATAATCTTTTTATTACAGTAATTCAGATCACTATAAAGATGTTCAAGCAGAGACAGTCAAAAAACTTCACAAAGGCAACACACCAGACCACAAAATAGAAAGCAACACCATATAACAGATTAGGTTTGACTCTGGGCAACAATTACTCTGGTTTTGTTTTGAGTTTTTTTAAGAAAAATTTCTATTGGCTTAAGGTTCCAAGTTCTGTGACTTTGGAGCAAACTAATGAGATGACAATAAAAACAACAGAGATCATAACAGAGGAAAGTAACCAAACAGCAAATGCTAGAGAGAACTCCTACAGAAGAAATTTATAAGAGTTCAGTAAATCTGCAGGAGATAACTCAGTTCTTTAGTCCTCCAAGTGATAATCACAGGAATAAAAATTAAAGCAAACAAGGGTCTTCTTAAAAAAAAAAAAGAAATCAAAACAAAAATCAAAGCTTTACAGAGAAGTAAAGGGTCTCCAAAGGAAGGCATGGACAGCACCTGGAAACTGTTGGGTTCTGCTCCTGTTGGAATCTCCACACATGATGGGGCTCTGGCCATCCCCTCTGGGGTGCTCAAACAGAGCTCTGGCAAAGCCCCGGCAGGGACAGTGAACTTCTCTGGTTTTCCAAGCACGAACACTTTTCCCTTTCCCAAGTACTTGCTGATCAAACAAGATGCAGGGGACGTGGAGGGTTCCCAGCCCACTTGGTAGCTGATACCCATCTTGAAATGTGGAATGAGCCACTGTGCTCTGTTCATTGTGCTAAAGATTCATCACGAGGAAACAGACCTGAGCCGTACGAGTAGGCTGCTTTCATTAAGGAATCTAAACCATGTGGCTATTTTCGACATGTTTTTCTAAAGAGATTCAAGAGTTACCAAGAAACCATATCTAAACTAATGCAGATATGGCTCTGATCTAAATTAAGTTTAAAATATGAACTGCTTGACAGAACTCAGAAAACTAAAACTTTTAATGAGTCATTTGTTATAACTTTTTTTCTCCATGGGAAAAAAAAAATCTGTCTGTTTAACAATAGGGATTAGGTTAATTTTCCTAACATTTTACTGAAATAATCAGTTTAATTGTCATTTTCTTTTAAGTTTCATAATAACTGTAGGCTCAGATCTATAGAATTTAGTAAGAATGAAATCAGCAGGGTTCCATGGAAATGATCTTGGAATCTTTAGGTGGTGTTCTTTCTCAAGAAAGCAGAAGAATAAGGAATTCCATAGCAAACATTCAATTTAAAAAGATAAACTGAAAAGTCTACCTTTTTATTAGATCCAGTCAACATTAATTATTTCTAAAGTAGAATCTGAGAGGTACAAAGGAGCTTTTTTTTATGCTATGTTCATTTTCCAAATTCAATTTGACTATTCATTAATGAGATCACACTGCAAAGAAAGAAATGTGAACCCAACCCATTGTGCAGGTTTGCTAATCCTGTATTTACTGCTTGCTCACACTAATAAAAAGGTTAAGTTTTCATGTTCATAAAGAAAAAGTTAGAGTAAATGAAGCAAATGGCTGTTTAAAGTAAGAAAAACTAGAATATTAGAAATCTTTGGGAAAATGGACAACTGGGAAATGCTGAAGTGTCCTGTGGGAAGATGTTACTGACAGATTCAAAAGAAGGGGTTATTCCTGGGGCCATTTTCTGTAAAGCAGTAATGAAACAGGGCGTATTGCAGAGCAGGGGGGGGGTCAAGCTTTTTGAGGGAAAAACCTTTCCATTGTTCTTTTGCCCAGGTGAAACCTGTCTTGTACTTCGGGAGGGCTGTTTAAATACAGCCCAAATGTGCCCCGGGAGGGCTAAAGGGGGTTCCTGTGTGGTCACTGCCACAAGCAGAGGTGAGAGTCCTCAGCACATTTGTTGGGCTTTTATACCTGGGACAGGTAAGGCCAAATACATATTCCACGGCACAAAGGGGACGATACAAACATATTTGTTTATTTTGCTGTCATGCTGATGGAGACAAAACCCATCTTAAAAGCCATTGCTGGAAGCTCAGTTCTGTGAATGTTATGGCTTTGGGGGCTCAAACCGAAAGACAACAACAACAAAAAAAACCAAAACAACCAAAACACAAGCCAATTTCCCATCCACCCAATTTGGAGAGCAAGAATATTTGTCGTTTGAGATTATAGGCTTCAAAGAAACAGAGTTTGTCAACCCACAGTGTTTCATTTGCTCACTTTGTGAGTCCCTCGTGAGCAGGGTAAAAACCAACCAACCACACAAAACAGCTGTGTTTGCATTTAGGCAAACATTAATTGATTGAAGAAATGAGTAACCTCAAAAATAGTTTGTAAAGTTCATAGCATCCTTCAAATATTTGTAGACTATTAGAATTTAACTAATTTAATTATGTATGTAATCTTTTGCTACAACAGTATCTGGAAACAAGGGGTGGAAGGCTCACCACGCTTGTGTAATATGGATAGAAATAAAGAATGAGTTAAATACTCTGAAAGGTTTTCCTGAGAGTAAATGTACCTTCAGCCTCACATTTCCAGAGGACACAGTTGTGTTACACTTGCTTTTTCAAGAGAAAAGAGAGGGAACAAGTCCCACCTGAGAGCTTAGGGAGGCTCTGCAGACACTGCTTGGAGCCCCCGGAGCGGCTGGGAAGGAAACTCACTGTGGCTGTGCTCAGCTGGAGAAAATGAGCGGATTTTAGACCTGCATGGTACATCTTCAAAGGAATTGACGTGTCAGTGGTATATTCCACTGAACAACACAAGAATCTTTTACCATATCCTTTTTCAAATGTCATTCCTGTGATGCCAGATACCACTGCCTGTCCCCTCAAACTCTTCCAATGGTGTACATTGCTGCAGTCTGAAAGCAACTGGTCACTTTGAAAGAGGAAATGCAACTTCTGAGACTATTTTTTTTTAGATTTTTGGCCTTTGATTCATCTACTTTTCTAAATATCTTGGCCAAAAAGAAGTTATTAGGAAACTCTCATCTATTTATTTACCTTGAATTTCATGCCTGTAATTAATTTATATTCCTATAATAGTTGAAGCACTTATTTCTGAGGTTTTTTAATGCAAATCATAATTAATGTAAAATGATCCTCTGAGCGCTCCATAAAGACAATACAGGGCACTGTTCCATAGTAAAGAATCTATTTCCTGCAGTATTTTGCCTTGTCTGTAGTTTAAGCAGTATCAAGTCCCAGCTGGATGCTAACCAAAGAAATCAGGGAACTCTGCAATGCACCAACATGCCCAGAAACCACTGAGTTCTATGGCAGTCACGTCCAAAACATGTACCTCATTAATTAATACCACATTTCTGGATGGTGCACTTATTTGCTGAATAAGTTCCACTGGTATATAGGAAATAAAGTAGGTAATCAGAACCAGATGATACGCACAGAACATCCATTATTTGCTCCGTTTAATTCTTCTGAATCTCTGGAGCAGATAGTATTGTTTAAAAGGGTAAAAATAAAGCAATTCTAATCAAACTTAGCTTGCAAGGATGGTAGTTTAGTGCAAAAAACAAGTAACTCCCCCTGACTGTAGCCATGTAAAGCTCTGTGTGCAGGGAGTGCAGAGCAGGAGACCAAGGGACGCTGCTAGTTAACCAAAATCCAGTCAGAGAAACTGGTCACTTTGCCAGACATTTTAAATTATTCCTACAATACTAGATGCAGTTCTACTGTGTTGATTCTTACCAATCCAAAAAAGAGCTAAATTTTTCTCAGTCTTTCTCTGTTCAGAACTTTTGTAGCACTAAAGTACAAACTAAAAGAACCAGTCCTTCAACATGAGTTCAAGCACAAAGTCAGCCTAATTCAACTTACTGGGACAATTCAGATGCATTAGGAATTACTTACATACACACTTACAAAAATCAAAGACTTCTAGAACCCTTCAGTGAGTGGGAATGGAAGTAGGAGAGGAGATAGGAGTTAGGCACCACTGGTTCTGGTTTTCCAGCACCAAGTAAATTGAAGAGGTTCCAAAAGATTTTGGACTGTTCCAAAGCACATACTACTGGTCTATAGAATTTGATGACACTCTATCTCCCCAAAGACCTGAGTTCCTAGATCTACCAAAAAAACCCCCTTACTTGCACAGCAGTTCAGCAGCTTGTGCATACAGCCACATTTAAGGCTACAAACAAGCCTCCCTGAAGCCCATGACGTCAATCAGATGGAGAAGTTGGGCAGATAGCGCCCTTCTGCTAAGCAAAAGTCTCAACTGAACAAACAGTGACATGCTCTTCCTTGGTTCATGCTTGTACTGCATAACAACAACTCGAGGTAATCAGCATGTAATTATATTTGTACTTTGTATTTGCCAAGGTTGCATGGCTTAAAAGAATTTACAGCTTTGCAATACCAGTGCATGCCTATAGATGCTTTTTCACATTTTCCATTATAAATACACTTCTCTATCTCTACGCACATGGAATGAATCCTGGCATGGAAACATGTAGAACCCGTTCTCAGAGTCCTGATAGGTCCAGATTACCTGGTGTCCCTGGGCTGCACTGTCTGCTATTTGGAGGTTGACACACACATTATCTAACACACTCAGCATGAGCTGTTATCTACTGCAGCAGCTCCTGGCAAGGAGCTAAGACTTGCAAAGGCATTGGGAAACCCAAACCACTACATTCTAAGAAGAAATCATATCATGCATCCACAAATCCAAAAGTGATGCTGCTATCAGAAGGATGACGATTCTCACTCCACAGCACTGAAATCATGTGTAATTTGGTATTTACTTTCTGCATCCTTAGGGAAGCTTGTAGAAGATGTCACCAGGCAATATTTCAGCAGTCAAGGAATTTATGAATCATATAATTGTGAACAATTGGAAAAAAACCTAACCACTCTCTTTGAAAAGCCTCAGCTTGTGTCAGGCTCTTTTCTTGGGATTGTTTGGGAAACCATCAGCATTACTGTACAATTTAAGGGTGCTCTGCTAGAAAAGTTTAGGATCCTGCTCACAAACTTGTTCTGTGTATCACATGGTTGAAAGGCTTTTAAACCTACAGCCGTTTAAGAAATATGAAAAAAAATCTGCTCCATACTTATGTAAAGGATTAGGGAAATCTTGTGGGTGACAAAGGCCTCTTACTGCAAACCCAAGCAGAGGCACCAGTGCTCAAATGAGCAGCAATGCTTCCAAGGACACTGGTGATGTTTAAATATTTAGGGTTTTTGCTTTCACTTCTGGAGAAACTAAAACAATGCCAATTTACAATCAAAAACTCAGAAAATATACAAATAGTGCCAGATTCAAATTATCACTTGAAATTAGACAGTTTTGAGGCCATATATTCAAAGACTAAAGCTAAGATCATGATCCACAACTACTTATGCCACTGAGAATTCTGATATCACATGTGACAATGAATAATGTTTATCAAATCATGTCAAACTTTGCTTTAATCCCAAGAACATATCCTCCATATGCCCAAATCATATGACTTCAGGGTCATTTTTATTCCTTACCCATAACTCCTGGTCATTGAACCAGTCACAAGTCTCGGCACTTCTCTCCTGCTAGCGGGACCTAAAGCGATGAGAAAGCTGACGCTGCAGATGAGCTGTGGCTTGGATCGCTTCCAGGAGGGGATCTCTCATGCTTAGCAATCCTCAGTTGTGCAGGGAAAGGACAGTTGGACCAACCACAAAAAACAAAACAACTATTGAGCAATGCAGAGTCCTCATTTTAGTGCTCCCCTGTCGTGTCTTTAACAGGGCTTATTTTTTTTCAGTTTTCCATTAAGTTTTCATACCTCGCTTTTTTATTTCAATTATTTTGCTGAAGAATGAACCACCCAGTAGATAAAGTAAGGGATGTTTTTGTAATTTCTCTAGAATATATTCCCACCAAGACCTCCAGGGCCACAACAAGAAACAGAAACAATCCTCAATCATTTACTCCCCACAAAGCACACCTTGCCTTATCCTCCAGACTCATCTTTTAAACTGTCTCTAAGTGTGACTTTTGTCCTGAATAAAGTCTGTTTTTAGAAAAAAACCCAACAAAATCTATAAAATATCTACAGACAACTACATGAATGAAGAAAAAAATAACCCATTTTTTTTAACTAGTAAAAGAAATGTGCCTGTACCAAGGATTTTATACATGTTTGAATTCTGACATTCAGAGATTAACAACACACACACATCTCTTCATGCTGACAAACTGCCCTTGGTTACATTAATCACAGAAGTACCTTTAGAGTCTCTGGGACTAATGCAAAACAGGAAAAGTATTTCCTTCCTCCAGTTCCCAAAAGCTGGCTCCCTTCATGAGACGACTCCCTTCATGTACTTCATACAGCTGGTCATGGAAGCAGCTCTCCTGCCCTCGGCCACAGCACAAAGCCATCCTGACAGAGAATTCATTGTGAAGGGGAAAAGGAAGGGGATAAAAAAAAAAAATATGGAACATGCAAATTCACCCTGTCCACTGCTGAAGGAGATTAAGGGAATTATGACTTCCATTAGGCTCTGGTTGGTAGAAACTAGTTAAGTCTTTAAGGTTCTTGTCCCTTACTATGGAAATTATCCCTCAGACAGATAGAGCCACTAAGGAGTTGACATGTGAGAACTGGGCTGTGTATCGGGGTTAATGGAGTTCATGTTATTCCCCTTGGATTTGACTCCAGCAAGTCTGGCAGTCTGAACAAACAAGGCAGTCTGAAGGCAGGCAGGGATGTCTAAGGCAAGCAGGAGATAAGATGAAAGCACAGTGTTTAAACTGGACTCCTTAGACACTTCAATTTTATTTCTCTTTACAAGACTCCTCTCTTGGGCTGGCCTGGAAAGAAATTCACCTTGCTGAAGAATTGGGAGTCTTTAAGTAGAAAAAGAATGCATGGAGGTTTAAAGTAAAAATATAAAATAGCAATGTTAGCAGCACTGTGTAGCAAGAAGGTAGATACTAAGAAGAAATATTTAATTGTTGCTCCTGACTGGGATTCTACCTGAGATGGAAGTTTGGGGCTGAGCAGTGAGATTTGCTGTTCTGAGAGGAGTCTTCGCCCATCTAAGTCACATGAGCGGGAAGACAATTATTTATCTGCAGTAGCTGGTGACTCTGCTGCTGCTCTTACTGGTGGAACAGCAGCCTGGAAAGCAAAATACTTCTGCTCACTCAGCTCCTGGGCACAAGGAACTCGAGTAGAAAAGAAAGCAATTTTTGTCTTTGTTTTGCTCTTGGACATAACCAGGATCTAACGCCATTTAAAAAAACGCTAAGTCTAAAGAGCCTTTTAATACAGGGTTATAATAAAAGCAGATATAATATTGAAAACCAGCTACAGTGCCCTCTTGCCCTAGGAAGGCATACAGCTTCTTGAAAGGACCACAGACTTAGGGGCTCAAACGGGTAGTTTAGTGCAAATGCATGACAGAACTGAAGCCATTTTAACCTTTCCAGGAAACAGAAACAACACTCAGATCACACAAGTGAATTTCAAAAGCAAAATGTTCACAACCAACTTTCTGCAAATAATCTGCAGAACCAGCATTTTTCAGGGGCAGAACTGAGAGTCCCAGGACAGGAGGGTCCCATCACCACAGTGACAAACACTGTACACATTCCACCAAGCGACCACAGACAAGGCTTTGAGCTATTCTATGATCCAGTCAGCACACATATAATACTATTACTGTCCACAATTCTAACTAGTTAACACTAAACTCTTATTTTGAGGATGAAACAAATTGTCTAATACTTGGATCTAAAAATTTGGATTATGTTACCTACATTCAATGGTTGTCTCTGTTGTTAAACTCTTATAGTAAAAACATGTACTTTTAGAGTATGAGTAAACTCGTTTCTGTTTTTAATTAATTTCCCAAGTATTTTAGTTGCATCATAAGTGTGATGGCAAACAACCCATCCAGACAGCAGTTTAATCCATTAAATGTAAGGCAGCAGGCCTGTTTTTTTAAAACTCTGACCCACAGGAACAATGCAAGTAGCAACAAAGGTATTGAGAGGCAAAATTATACTCTATAGGACTAGACCACCCAGAAACTTCAACTGAAACACCTGGAGATACATCAGACCATAATCACACTACAGTCACACAGCAGGTAAGGCATAGAGATGACTGCTTTTACAATGCTTTGCAAAAGTAGAAGGAATCAGCAATAATTCTTCTGTGAAATGACAAACCATATTTTCTTTCTGGCAAGCAGCTGAATTATTCAGGTTTGTAAAGTATGCTGAGGTCTATCAATAGAAAGTGTACCAGGAGCGGAAAACACATCACCACCCATGTGTTATAGAGACCTCCATCAGCTGTACTCCTTTGAAATCCAGCCTGAATTAAGAGCCACATAAAACTTTGATGTAAAGCAAATAATTGTTCTGCTGAAAATACAAGCTGGTTTTGTGCTTTGAAGATGTGTGGCAGTAAAGAGCGGGAAGTTACAAACGATTTCCATGGGAAACATATGACTCCGCAGCACTCCTATCATTGCTCAGACATCTACTCCTGGGTCTTCTGATTACACTGTGAGAGGATGTGAAACCTCAGAAGTATTATTTCTTGTATATTTTTACATGTCATGAGCACAATGAATGTGCTTGCTCCCAGGGGCAAATCAAGGAGCGTGCTTATTGCTAGAACCAGAACGCATTAAACTCAGGTTTTGATCTACTAAAATAGACTATTTACAGCAAAGGTTTCCTTTTTGGAGAAACTTCCTCTCTAAAATATCAATACCTATAGAGTTTGATGGCACACGCATGCTTAGATGAGGATGCAGCATTATGCATGGTGTTCATGTTATGGTTTTGGTACTAAAGAGCAAAAGCTGATCTAGCGTAACCTGTTCTCCCTTGAACATGTAGGTCTTCAACAGGGAGAACCACCAGAACTCAGACAAGAAACCCACATTCTCTGTTTGTAGAAGCACGAGTATTTCCAGGATTTATAAAAATTTGCATTTCTGATGCTGTAGTAAAATAAAGCAAATGAAAAATAACCTTCATTCAACAAAAGTCAGGAAAAAATGCCTAACAAACTTTAGCAGATAACTGGTAAGAAAATTTATTCTTACAGCTTTCTAGGCAAACAGACTAGACTTTTTCATACCTAACTGCACTTTCTCCTGTTCTAGTTAGTTTTCATCATGTACCTCTCAAAGTGTCTGAACATCTTTGCAACATCTTTCTGCTCAGAGCATCTTAGCAAAATGCAGCCATTCTGCAGTTGCTGCCTGCCATCCCTGCATTTCTGGCAAGTGTCTGCACCATGGGAAAAATCCATTTTGGCCCAAAATACCAATTCTACAAACCTCATTTTTAGTTGAAATTTCATTTGAGAATCCCTTTTTATCCTAGCATCTGAAGTTACCTGAAACTAATATTATGCACACATATAGGACTCATAAAACATTTACCTTCACTCTTGTCTGCTTTAGTTTTAATTTTTAAGCCTCTCTTAGGCAAAAAAAGTAACTTGTCTAAAAGAGTGCAAACCGGAGCCAGGAGTTCATTCCAGACCAGATGAAAGATGAAAGAGTGCATTAGCTCTTTTCAAGGCAAAAATAGAAATCATGTGAGGAATGTGCCAACTTGCCATAGACAGCCCATAGACAGCGATTTGACTTCCTAATTGCATTTCTCTTTTTCCAAGGACAGGAGAATGAGAAGAACTTCAAGGAAATGAAACTCCCCAATTATAAGGATCAGCATAATTACATGAGTTTTTCTTTCTAAGGACGCAACTGGCAGCAAATGTTCTATGGAGTGATCCCGAGGTAAGGGGCACCGCATGAATTTTTGGGTTCACACAGAAGCAACGTTTTGGAGTTGAGAGATCCTTGTCTTAGAAGCCAAAGTAACCCCTCCTGATGCTGAGTAGACGCTGGAACAGGCTGTTGCATGGCTAATGCATCCTTGCTATTCACAGCCTCTGACTAAGCCGGTGAATCTGCTCTCCAGCACCATCTTCCATACCAGTGGCTGCATGGAAGACATCTATTTCACAGCTGAGGTGAAGCTCATTGTGTGAATTAAGCACACACCTGGTACTGGTACACTGCAGATGGTGTTTCATACATCACTGACCTCATCCACATCCTTTCCCATGTGCAGAGGAATGTTCCACTGCACCCTGCATCTCCCTTAAAGGAAGCATTTCCACTATTTTGTCAATAAATTAGTATTTGAAGCCCAACAAAATCTAGTCAAGACTACCAATTTTCCATTAAAACAAGCTTAAAAATTTCCAGTCATAGATACAATAGGACAGGACTGTGGCCCAAGAACTGAGCCCTGTGTCACACTGTGGTTAGGGATGCAGTGCTCCAGGGAGGATGCAGGGCAAAGATGTGGGCAAGAGCTCTGAGACATTTCTTAGTGAATCCCTTTCAAGTGCTGCCACTTCTGTGGAAGCTCAGAGGAGGAACAAGCTCAGGCTTGGATATCAAGCTAAACATGTTCAGCAGGTCTGAATGCTAGAATAACCTTTAAAAGTGGCTGACTGCTGGTTCGTAGAGAGCCTTTGTATTCACTGTCTCAAAGAGCAGGACAGCTGAAATTTCTACCTCATTGTTGGTTTTTAAGTAGAAGTTATCAGAATCTGACAAATTTCTGTTGCTTTTCTGCAATGGGTGATGAACAACAATCTGTTCTCAAAACATGAGAACTTCTTTTAGAGTGCTGGTTATTGCAGAAATAATTTCTTGCACCCACTCCTACATCTCAGCCAGTCAACAGGACTTGGGCTCTTTGGGAAACTTCTTGTATATGTATTTTTCACTTGTAGTCTCTCAATTTAAACTGTGCAGTTTTCCTGGCTTTTGTTTAACTCAGGAAACAGAGCCAATAATGAGCACTGTTACAGGCAAAGGGAGAAACAATTTTTGAATTGGAGTGCCATAGGTTCATAAAGCTTGAATCACTCCCATGATTGTTCCCTATTGTTCCTTGTAAGTGGAGCCTAAATTAGAAGAGAAACTTGAACTCGCAGAAAATTTAAAAAATTTAAAAATCCTAACAACCGGATTATAACTATTTTACCTCAGAGCACCAAATCATTATATATATAATCAGAACTCAGGTTTGTGATTGAATGCAACTCAAAATATGTGTTAGTAGTAATACACCTGACAATACACTTTTCCTGATCCCACAAGAAAAACTTGCAGTCTGTGGTCAGAATAGTGGACTTTTATTCTGGGATCAGCTGCAACTATCATTCTGACAATACTTTACCAGTAACACAAGCAAGGCTTTTAGTTCCCTCTCATTCCCGAAGGCAATAGTCCATACAGGGAATTTATTTGTATAAAGATCTTGCTGCAGTAGTTTAAAATGAAAGTTTAATTGAAAAAATAAAGGTTTAGGCCTCAAATCAATAGCCTTAGCAGATGTGGGGCATACAGCCTTTATATTTATGTCCCTCTCAATCTAATAATAAACAATTTCAGAATCTGAAATGAAATATTAGTGGTAAAGGCAATATTGTCTTATCTTTAACATGATGGAAGGTCCTGTACAGATTTCTCCCCATTTTCACTAAACACTATTATCCAGATGAAGTGATTTCAGAGCTTATACCAAAGTGTGTTTGGTTTTCCAGGCATCCAGAACCACTGGCATGTACAGTTTGAGTGGCAGGATGTTTCACACAGAAGGATGAAGCTAAAGCATGTAAAAGCAAGGCACATCTCCATCCAGAAGCACAATGTGTTGGTAAGGGACTTTCTTACATGTAGATAGAAAGACCCAGAAAGTAAGGGCTGTCACCATCTAGGAATTCACAAGCACCTTTGCTAAAACATTCTGAAACAAGCACAAGATATCGTGAAATAATTACCAGTGTTCGGAATTGCCAAGGATTTCTGTCTAATAGGCACATCTATCTGAAGTATTTGAAGCTTCCAATCAAATTTCAATGCCTCAAGAATTTCTCAAGGAAGAAACACAGCAGTATCAAGGGCCCAGAGGTGTAATTATTTCCACTTAAAAAAGAGATACAGGTATAATGTGAAATGCCCTGTGTCAGCTTCTCAGAGCCTGCAGCAGGGAGATGCTCAGAGCAGCTGTGGCGAGGCTCCAGCAGGGGTAGGAGGGGAGCTCTGTCCCTCCTGCCAAGAATGTCAGCGATGGAGAGCAGGAGCTGAACTTCGCCTTACAAAGTGGCTGACGGGCCCAGAGGTCTGTACAGCTTTTATATTTTCACTTGGCTTTACTTGCTTACAGCACTGTAAACTCTGTGGGAATCCAGAGGGGAGGGGAAAAAAAAAAGCTTTCATTGTAAGTAACTAATTCATACTGTGCTAAGCCACTCGTCACAGGTCGGCTCTCGCTCTGGTACCCAGCAGCTACTGCAGATTTCTCATAAGGGCTTCCCCCGCCACCACAGGCTGCCTGCGAGGGTGGACCTGTTCATCTCTTGCCCTAAGGGCCCTCCCAGGACATACCTTATGTTTGCATTTCACAGAGCGTTTAGTCTTGCCCATGGACACCTGAGTGAACAGAGGAGCGCCCAAGTCTTCAAGCAGCCACTTTTTAAAGTTAATTTTGCAAAAGGACAACTAATTTAATCTTGGAAGAGTTTTATTTTGTTAATTCTTTGGTTTCTTGCTATTCTGGTGCCTTGATGAGACATAATACTCATTCTTTCCATTTCATTTTCATAAATCTTCTACCCCTCTAAAATAAAAATCAGCCAGCTGGGACTGTAGCATTAAGGAAGTTTTGGTGCGAATTTGGTATAAATCACAGGACAGCTTTAAACAATATAAATATGTTTTCCTTTTCACTTGTGCAAAAAAACCCAAATAAGTTGTTTGGGGTTTGACATTTAATAACATTTTAATGTTCTGCTTTGCCGAGCTACTTGTGTTTAGAGAATGTTGGTTTTTAAGTCACGCTTTGGATAAGGCTCAGTATTTTGTATTTCCCAAAATATATTTTGTAGTGTGTGTTCTTTTGTTGTTAATTTTTTATGTTTTTGCCAAGAACATTCAAGTATTTGAGGCTGAGCTGTGTTTGGGACATTTTTCTCCTACTCAAGAAACCTCTTCTTCCCCAGTTCAGTCCCTGAACCAAATCTAGTTCTATTGACTAGATGGAAACTTCAGTTTAGTTCTGGATCATGGACTGAACCTGCAAAGGTATTTAGGTGCCTGACTCCCACACGAGCAACAGGAATCACTAACTCCACTGAGAACTGTGCTGATTATTTTTCACTCTTTCAGTGAGGACTGTGCTATCAGCTCGGATTCTTTCCGCCTCTCATTCCCTGCCCCTCCCTGCAAAGGAAATACCATGGAATTTTTCTCCAGAGGAATCTGTTTGATTTCACAGATACTGAAGTTGCCCACACGGGCTGTTTTCCTCTCCATGCAGCAAGTGGGGTGGGATGTGCCAAAGGGCATCAGATGTGCTTTACCCTATTTTCTGCCTGAAAATTGTGGGGGAACCATGAAAGCTGAGTTTATGGAACAAACAGGCTACTGTAGCAAGGAGGCCAAAGTGATTTTCCACAGCACAACACCATATCAGGATTCTTCCCAGGGAAGCTGAAGGATGAGGGGCTCCTGCATGTATTACTACCCAGCGAGATGGCAGAGAGTGGGCAGAGGGGATCTGTGCAAAGTGTTCCTGTGTGAATAAAGAAAAGGGATTTATAAACTGCTGAAGTGTTCACCACGTGAGTTTTGTTTCCTTTTTAGTGTTAATTGGGATTCTTACGGCAAAGGCAGCAAGAACATTGCTTGCTGCTCATGTCACTGTATTTCTGCTATACAGTGGACACTCCTCACATGACACTTGCAGGGATGCAGAGTAAACAAGAGCACCTCACACACACTTACCCTGTTCTAACATGTTTGAATCCTACCCTTCTTATTAAAAATATTGTCACACTTACACTGTCAGTTCAACTTTCCAGCCTTAGAGCTGACCACTGACCATTGTATCTTTCTCTTGTCAACGTCAAACGAGTAACTGCAACCAGAACGCCAATCCCAAAAATACATACAAGTTGCTTTCCCTATATTGGTAGCCTCAAGAATATTACTAATCCTCCTACCTGCGTGCAAAGTGACATCAAAGTAGCACTGTAAAATCACAAGTTGACCCTGTCATGCTTATATTTCATGGATTTCAGCTCTCTTCAGTTCAAACTTAGTTTTCTCACAAGAACTGAAGTTATAGACAATTCTAATCAATGGGAATACCTTTAGTGATCACTGTATCCATTTGACTGAGTTCTCTCACTACATAGTATAACCTAACGTGTTCCCACAATTACTAGAGTGATACATTAACGCAAATACCACGTACTCACAGATAAAGTAAGAGAGGAAAACTATTACTAAGCAACATGTGACACAGCGAGTTTTAAAATACTCTGGGATAGGTTTGAACTACTTGCTGGCTAAGAAACTGCTGAATCATGCCCTGAGACTCATACAAAAATAGCATTCCATCTGGCAAAGCACATACAAGCTGTAAATGTTCCCTATTGTTCAAACCTGCTGACTAACTGCTCACCATGAAGGATGAAAAAGCATTCTCTCACCTTTTCTGTCTCCTTAAGAAAAAGAGAATAGCAAATATGTTTTCTCCTACAGTAGTTCTCCCTTCGACAACATCAGCTTTTAACAAAACATTTTCAAAGCATTCTGTGAGCTCTCTGCATTTGACACACCTTAGAAGAAACTTTACTTGCCTTTTTACACACATAGCGTTGATGGGTAGCAGACATCACTCATCTCCCAGCTGTAGTCCTCTCTGGTGAGACTGTGATGTCCTCAGTACATGATCTGTAAGTTATTTCTGAAACCTAAGGGGAGGAAAAAGAGCATTTCTTGACCATTTAAAGATTGGATTAGTATGAGGAAAGTGGTTCTCTCTGAGGTCTAGGAAAAGGTGACTGCTTAATGCCCTTAATGAGGAGGGAGAGGTTTTAAAGTTGAGTTCAAAAGCTCCAGCTGGAGTTAATTGTGCTCTCTAAAAGGCTTTGTAATGACTGTGTTTCCTGGCCTTTGGCACCCATAGATGGAAGGGGAGACAAGAGTTGCCCTCTGAGTTTCTCTGTGTGCCATGTTACCTTCTCCCTTATTGCTTCTGCCCTGGTGTGACAGAGCCCTAGACTGAAGTCCTGGCTTTATCAGCAGAAAGGGTGCCATGTGGGCTGTGGGGATGGACTTGAATACATCTGCCTGAGGTGGCTGGACACCCCTCTTCCAGCAGCACAAGCTTCACCCCCTTTCTGGCCCCTCTGTGAGAGTGCAGGGCCTCTTCCTTTGGCCCCAAAGCACTGTAGCTGCTGCTGGCCTCACCCTGGGAGGGATAGGGATGGATCAGGCAGAGCAGCCCCTCATCAGAGCTTCCCGGAGACAGGCAATGCAAAGTTGTAGAAAGAAGCCTAAGAAGGGAAGAAATACTGCAGTTTTCTCTGCTCAGTTTGGGAGTGTTACTTCCCACCCCCTGGCTGACTTCATCTCTCCACGGTGGCTGCCTGCCATCCATGTAGTGTCTGAGCATTTAAAACACACTGGTGTTCTTAAGAACAGAAAGTGTTAACCACCTGCTCTGTAACATTGACAGGAGTTTGGGTATCACAGAATGAAACAATTCTCATGCCCTTTTTTATTACAGGAGAGGTAAGAAAAACATCTGCGGTGACAGAACCTATTGAAGTTGCAGCTCTTGCATTTTGTCTGTAATTTATACATCATCATGTAATTTATTTTTTTTAATAAATCCATCTTTGAAAAGCAAACTAATGTCTAGGCAGGAAGCGTGGGTGGCCCAGCTCTGCAGTCTCTGTGGAGGGCAGGCAGCTCGCTCAGAAAGCAGAGGGTGATATTTCCAGAGTTTTCTTTATGGAACTTTAACTTGTGGTAGGCTGGACACACGGGGTCTGTTGGAAAGATACACCGATTTAATCTGCTGCTTTAGCAAAGCTGCTGTATCCGTACTGCATAGGGGTTATAGGTACTCTGTGCTATATATTTCTGCTATACAGAATGAACCCTCAACACATGATTATCACAGTTACCTTTGGGCTGTGCATTCCTCACAAGTCTGTGAGTAACTCACTGAACTCCTCAGCACAGCTCTCATTAGGTAATGCCTCTTGGTCTGTGCCTGATAGGCTGCTCTTTTCCCTGAAAAGCACAAACAGCTTTTGCTTCATGATCCTAATTGTTTAGATTTCAACAGCAAACAGTGGAGAGGATCAGAACCCAGAAATGGTCCCCTGCAGACAGTGAGCCCGGGGCACAGCCACCCTGCAGTCGTGAACCTTCAGTATCAGCAGGATGGCACAGAACTGTCTCGCTCCGGGTGATTTCAGAGGCTGCAGCAGGATCCAGAGGCACTCTGCTGGAGTGGGGCAAGTGATGCTTCAGAGTAAGGGACCGGGGAAAGATGGGAATGTCCATGGAATAAACTGAAGGTCTGAAGAGTGCAGGAATTTAAATGCCTAGAACAGAAACCCATGAAACCAATGATCCCTATTCTGTGTCAGGCACTCCTGGTGGGCTGCTGTATTTCCTGCTTCCTTAATGTTGGATACACCTTTATCATCCTGGTCTGAGCTCTCCAAAATGCCCTTCATCAAGGGCAAATACTCCTTTACAGAAACTGCTTTCTCTCTTGCCATCAGCCTTACTTTGCTGCTCTATGAAACCGAGGACAGAACTGCCTTTTTCACTTCTAACCAGTGTTTGTCCTTAAGGCCTCCAGAACTGGTTTCTTTCCCCCACCCTGTTGTTTTGTGATCGTAGCCAAACTTCTGGTATAATTTGTTGAGCATGATGTAAGATCAGGATTGCTGAGTCATCCTCAAGCACAGCTAATAATGCCTTGTATCACTTCCTCAGGGTGGTCTTGAGCAACTGGCCTTTCCCTTTTTAGTAACAGTGTCATTTGTAGATGTAAGCAAAGTTAGCTGAATAAAAATGCATTGTAGGAATTGCAGTCAATACTGCTGAGGTGAAGCATTCCTCACTATTTTACTGCTTCAACTTTTACTCAGTAACACTTTTCACAGGCAGCAATATATAATGACTAAATTGTTTTTAATGTGTCTGATAAGAAGCAGGGTAAGTTACTGATATTCCCTGTGCAGAAGTGTTAACAAGGGTGATTAGAACTGTAACTTTTTGTTACTAATTCTTTTAATTAAGACAATTAGAAAACCACAATGGTCCTAGAGAAATCATTTTCTGAATGTAAAAGTGGCCTCTCCAGAGGTGATGGTTCTCAGAATTTATGGAGGTCTGCACAGAATGACCTCAAGTGATGCTTAACTATGAACCCAAGAAATGCTGCACACATTCAGTGAACTACAAACCCAAACTTGCTGTTGCCTTGGCCATTGTGGTGGGCACTAGGGCAACAAGAACAGCCCATAAAACCCACTGAGAACCCTGCTGAGTGCCACCAGCTGGATGCCTTCCTGATCCCTCTTTTCTGCTGTCAACTTGTCAATGCATACAACATTATCTCCAGCAAACAAGGGATGCACGGGAAATGTATAGAGCCAGAAATCCACACCCATCCTGAACACACAAGTGCAGGTCCCACGGTTAGCTCTGTGGAAGTGGAGGTGTGTGGCTGAGGAAAATGTGGATCTGTGCTTCCATTCCTTTGTCACATTGAGGTTATTCACATGATCTTCTAGCACTTCTGTTTCCATGCTCTGACACTCATCTAACCTATGCCCTCTGTGGCTGAGTGGGGAATGCCAACTGGACAGCAAGTGCAACACAGGAAAGAAGTACAAATTGGCCTGAAATTACAGCTTTCTGCTAAACATCCAGCTGCCAGCCTTGGTCTCTTCTGGATGCTCTGTTCCATTTACATAAGACAACATTTAGATTTTATCACAGTTAAGCAGATAAAATGAAACCATACGTAGCACTATAGCCCCAGATTTGAACCGGTAACCCATGTTAATAATCCAAGTAAGTAAGCCAAGTTACCTTTTTTTTACAGAAAATCTAGAACTGGATAGGAGGAGATACCTGAGTGTTCATCTTTAAAAAATAATAATAAAAAAAATCACTTATAATCAGGCTGCTTTTGCTCTGAATCCAAAGACTAGACATTCTCAGGTTTGATTCCTCTATTCAGAAAGTCTCTTCCTCCTTGTGTCCACATAGTCATAAAAAAATTAAAGAAATAGAGGAAACAAACAGGGGGAGAACAGTTTCTTTTCCCTCTTTTGGCTAAGATGAGCCTAATGACACAGATTTGGGGGAAGGAATTAAAGGTGATGAGACGTATTTCGGTATTTTGTGGCTACTGTGGATTGCACAGAGGCTCGTGATACCTGCCAGCTTTAGAAACTAATTAGAGCAAACAAGATAGATGAAAACAAAAGCATCAAAGCATGAGTTTACTTCTTTGACAAGTGAAAATCCTTGGAAAAGCTGTCCCGGGACAGTAAAGGCAGTAAAAGTAAAGGTCCTTGAAGTGTGCATGACAACAGTGGTTGCTGCTTTATAATATAACATATAATAAGAGAAACAGTCTGTCTTAAAGATAAGTAAACCAAGACTCTCTGACACATACAAAGTTTCTTGGTATTCCAGAGGGGAAAGAAACTTTTCAAAAGGCTTTCAGGAGGTGTTTTTATACAAAACTTTTCTCCCAAGAGAAATATTTTTTTTACCTTCCTTCCATGGGCACACACTACTCCTAGTGCTATTTTGTGTGTTTCTCTCCAGGAACCAGTTGTATTCCGACTGCCCCACTGTATGCAGGGGTTGTGGGAGAGTTTGTTCCCAATGCCATCCATTCAGTCCACTGACACCTTGAGATCACACTCCTGAAATTTGCAGGGGGTTTCTGTGCCTGTGCTCAGACACCCCCCAAGGAAGCTCCCAGCTTGGATGGGCTGTTTGGCGTTTCTTTGCCCCCCAGCTGTGTCACAGTTTGCTCCCTTCAGGTATGGCTGAACAATGCCAAGGTCAGCACAGGATGGCATTGCAGTGAAGCAAACGAAGTCAAAACTGTCCCAAAGAATGGATTATCTTGTTTGGTTATCTTTAGAAGCTAAATGGACTGCAGCACAGTAACTTTGACTGGCCTTACTCCAGTAGCAGCTGAACAAATATTTCTAGCATGGACAACTTCTCCTCCCTCTTTCTCAGCTGGACAGATCACATATTTGTGTAACTCCCTGTCAGGTCTGATGCCTGATGTGATCAGCCAGGGGAAGGAAGCTCCCAGAAATAAAGGAATTTGGACATTGCATTTACTTTTTCAACAGTTTTAGAACCAAACTGTGCCTTTCTAGGAGCAGCCCCAGAAAACCTTCTGTCCAAATTCTCCTGGTTAAGGTCTGTAGTTCTTACTCAAATCTGCAGGCTACTGACAGCTAAAGGAGCTCAAAGAAGAAGACTGGATAGGATGCACAGAATGCAAACAGAATGCAGGCAGGCTCTGCACAGGAGTATTACATTCTGAAAAATAGTTTTGGCAACTCTGCTTAATGGAACTGAATATTTGTACTGTTCTACAGTTGAAGGAAAAACCTAAAATTCCCTGTCATGCTAAATAATTCAGAAGATCTTGTTTAGTTAAAGAAGATTCTCTGCTGAAATTATATGAACATTAATCGAGAGGCATCAAGCCCTTTAGTTCAAGATAAAACATCTGAAATGGTTTGAACTGTATTGAAAATGTTAGAGGTGAGTAATGTGTGTTTTCTTCACTTCAGGTGATCTACTTAAAAGAATCCTTAGATGAAAAGGTGCTGATGCTGCTTTACTTGTATTTTTTCAGCATAAATATTCTCTCACTAACCATTTTGTTCTTTCAACCACACATTTCAGCTGTCTTCAGCAGTGCCCCTTTGAAGATCTGCTCAATCAGTGCTCTATGAAATCTGTAGTAATTGTGAAGTTTTGACAGTACTTAGGAAAAAACCCTTTAGTTCTTCTAAAAGATGTTTGAACATTTTCCTAATCCTGCAGAACCTCTTTTAACAGTGAATTCAGAGATTGCTTATCAACTGAAAGCAAACATTACGACATTAAAAGATGTATTTATTGATGGACAAGACAACAGTTGGACAGATCTTGGGAGGGCAACTAAGTGGTAGTTGGCTGGTGTGAAGTCAGTGTGAACGAGTCTGCTCTCTCAGCAGCAGTTCTAAGGGAAACGCTGAGGTGGAGGAACTGCAGAAATACATTACATGCAATTGGAGAAAATCAGAGATGGAAAAAATGATACCAGCCCTTGAAAATTCAGGATTAGAAACTCCACAACTTGGAGAGTTTCAAGCATGCTGTAAGCTGACTTCACTACTGCTTGTCTTCTCAAGCAAGACTACACATTATTCCCATCCCTTTGTACATACTCAGGTATCATTAGCAGATCAGCTCTCAGTCTCTAAAGGACCTGAAATCTTTCACTCCTCTCATTTCACAGAATTACAGAATAGGTAAGGTTGGAAGGGACCACTGGAGGCCATCTAGTCCCACCTCCCTGCTCTAGCAGGGTCTCCCAGAGCACGTTACTCAGCATTTCTAGAGCTCTGATTACACCTGTTATACTGTTCCGGTTTCTCTCCAGTTAGAACTGTCATTCAAGACAAATACAAAGGAAAAATGGATACAGGACTCAATTTTTTTCAATTCCAAAGAGAACTGCAGTCTGTATGCTTCAATTCATGACTCATACATGGTAAAGACCTGTTTCCACTTATTTTTATGTTACTTATGTTTCATTTTTGTGGTACTTTATCCTCACAATTATTTATTAAAATGGATGAGCGTTCCTGACCCAGTATTTGAGTCAGTAAGTCAGGCCTAAATGTAGTGCTTTGCACTTGTCTGCACTGGATTTCATCTTATTTTGTCCCGGACCACTCTACCAGTTAGTTATGACGTGCTGTTGGCAACAGGCACACAGCCATATCACACATCACATTACAGACATAAAGCATTTTTACCCATTTTTTTCTAAAGACACAGGACTTACATAATCACACTGTTCTGTCACCTCCATCGCTTCCTGACAAACTGCTTTAGAACCACTTCCTTAATTCTAAGTATGATGGAAAAGTCTCAAAGTTTGACTTCAGCAGGTGGGTAGAGGAGAAGCCTGAAACTGTTTCCCTTGCCCAGACTGAGTGCCCTTGGCGTGAGCACAGGCCTCCCGTGTGCTGTTTGTCCTGCCAGGTGGCCGGTCCGTCCCTGGGCACTCACGGGCCCGGGGCACACGTGGCTCCCGAGGACCAGGCAGAGCACGTGCTTCGCTCTGCTGATACAACAGGCAGGGGGGAGCCCTGCCAGACCCCTCCTGGAAGGGGCATGATTGCACAAGACAGGGGTGGGAGCTGCAGCTATTGCAGCTGGTGCTGTGCACCGACCAAGGACACAGAGATAGAGAAGACCACACTTTGTTAGTTCTGCTGCTCAAGGAAGAGCGTATTTTCAGACTCCAGTACGGGGCACTGCGATGTGGATATCCACAAAATTGTCCCTCCCCTGACTGAAGTGGACAACAGCTTTCCATGAACTAGGAGGGGGTGTTTTCTGAGCCAACTCATAGAGCTTTAACAGGTTTTGCTGTTGTGGTAGGTTTTTGATCTTAATGAGTTATGCTCAAGTATCTACTGAACTTCTACCAGCAGCATCTACTGTACATTCTCTTACCCTTATCTGCCAAAGGAGGAGACTCAGATTTTCTAAACATAAATAACCGCCCATGCATTCACAAAGGATTAAGAGCTCTCAGCTCTGCATGTGTGAAAACAAATTGCTCCATCACTCTATACCTAGACCAAGAGTGGAGAGCACATAGTTGCATGCTTCTCTTGTGACCAAATACAATAAAGTTTAACTAGAAAAGACATAATGACCCATACAAGGACAAGCTGAAGTATTTGAAAAAGCATTATTGAACAGCATGCACTTTGTCCATGCTCTTTCCAAGTCTTTAAGCAAACATCCTTGGTCATTTTTTTCTGCCCTTCAGAATTGCAAAATATTTTTAAAGCAGAAGCTAAAGGCATGGTTTTATTCCAGAAGTAAAATAATTCTTATTACAGTTATGTGCAGTTAAGAGCACCCCCAAGCAGGAAAAAGAATGTGTGAGCACAGAAGGCAAGACAAAAAGGACTGTTAATGAAATACTTACTCTTAGCTTCTCTAGTACTAACTGTTTGAAAAAGACATGAATACTGCACAATATATTCCTGGAGAACCTGAAAATAGGTCAATCTTGAGGCACTTGGAAAGGCATTACCCCCTCCACAGTGCTAGATTTAAAGCTAATAATTTGCACTTTTATTAGTTTTGATTTTATTAGTTGTACTCTAACAGAAAGTCTTTACTCTAAATCACTTCACATTTGCTGACCTGGGACATACACACCACATACCATATAGAAGCAAATACAGCAGTGACTGTAGTATTTTAAAACTCCTGGAAGGGAACCTTCTTACTTCTTTTCTAAGAGACAGTTTTCTCATTAAATCGTTTAAACTGAAGGAACTCTTTCCCTTTTCCTCTAACAAGATTCAACTTTCAATCCCCATTATCCATGCTCAGTTTATTAAAATGTTTTTGAAAACAAAAGCAACTAAATATTCAAGAGCAGAATAATAAAATACATAATATACCTTGCCTTCCAGAGGCAGGGCTGATAGCCTTACTATGTAGTAAGCAAAGTAGTGCAACAAACAAACAGTGGTAGATATCACTGATCACTCTACCTTTGGCTGCTGAGCCGCTGAATTCCACAGGGGCTTAAAAAACTCTGAACTTTCCAAAATGTGAACAACTGAGTAAGGAAAACAGTGAAACCAAAGGGCAAATTGTGAAGGGTCTTCAGTTTAAAAAGTGTTCTTTATCCATTAAGTATACTACAAAGTATTAGCCACAATTCTTTTCTTTGTCCTATTGTACCTACAGGAGTAGGCATATGTAACTATAATTTCAAGTCAGTATTCTAACACTTGTCTTAATTTGTAAGTGTCAGTGAAGGAGGCAAATACTGCTAAAAATGAAATTTGGTAACTGACTTTGACATGTAGGTAACTCTATTAAAGAGATGCATCACATACCCCAATGCTACAAGTCTGATACATGCAGCAAAGACTGTTGTTCTCACTCACCACACTCTGATTTCTACACAGAAACAAAACAATTACTAATTCTAATTCCCACAGAAAAATAACAAGGTAGTAACACAACCAGGGACAAACATGTTTTTTTCTAGGAAAGCCTCTAGTTCAAAGAGGAATCAGTTCCAAGAAATCCTAGTGAATTAGCACATCATCCTTCTAAAGTTCAATTAATCATGCAAACATATCCTAAATACACATAACCAGAAGCAGTCCAGTATGGAATACTCTGGTTTCAGTCTTGAATGTTAAAAGTATTGCATTTATTTGTGACCACTCCTATGTCTAGGGTTCTCCCCTTCAGGTTGCTGCTACAAAAGGCCATAATCTCAGATTCAGT
Organism: Sclerurus mexicanus; assembly: GCA_013396755.1. Classification (NCBI taxonomy): domain Eukaryota; kingdom Metazoa; phylum Chordata; class Aves; order Passeriformes; family Furnariidae; genus Sclerurus; species Sclerurus mexicanus. Next base: position 2,565,490 of record VWZF01002261.1, on the reverse strand, counting down.
AGGAGAAAATTACAAGTGGGAAGGTAATACCATTTGCTTTCTGTTGCTCTGCAGGCCAAGACACAAAACTACTCTTGTCACCAGTGCAGGACCCAGGCTGAGGTTGCAAGACCACAACTCCACCAAGATATTGTGTCTTGAGTTAGCACTGGTAAAGATAAAAAGCGATTCACCAAAGAGTTAGAATGTCATTGAAAGGATTTGACTACACTTGGCATTTGCTTCTTCCACAGTATTATTCATTTGTGCTTCATAGCTGTTCCATCCCATGATGCTGAAAACCTTCATCTACAGAACCCATGCTAAATGCAGTACCCACAGACTGAATAATACAACACAAACAAGGTTTTATGCAAATTTATTCATTAGCTTTAACAATACAGAAATCGATACTATGTCCAGCATAAAGTTGTATAATAAAATATTCTGGTAAGATTGATTTCTAGTGTGTATATTTTTAAGGGCAGTTTTCATCCAATTTGGACACATTTTTTTAAAAAAATAAATAAATACAAGGCCAAAAATGCTTACTTAATCAAAGTCCTGCTAAGTAAGACTTCAGGCTCTACATTGCTTCAAAGCACTAACAAGTACAGGTGTCTGTGTACATCCTAGACTTGCACAGAAATGGGCTGTGCTCAAGCAGCAAACATTTCTTTTGACATCTAACTCAGACCAATATATACCAGACTTCCAATTTAGACTGCCTTATTCCTCTTAAAGCTAGCATCCACTTTTCTATTTTAGGATTGTCTTGCCTTCTAGCTGCGATCTCCATACCTGAATCCTAACATGTGCACAAAATACAAAGGTCCGGTCCCCCCTCAATATTATGTTTTTGGCTTGAGACTAACTAACTGCACTATCTGGTGGAACTATTTATGAAACAAATTGCTACTCAATTTAAATAAGACTAAATTGCCCTTGAAAAAAACAAAACAAAACCCACAATATTTTGGGAACAGGCAGGAACACGGCATGATCCCAGCATTTTGTTATGCTTTTGGAGCTCTCTAGACTTCAGGAAAAAAATCCTTTCTGGGATGTTTAATGTTTAGTGCTACGGCATTAAGTTTTAGGCACGCTGGGTTCAGTAGGCTACAGACAGCCCCCCAAAAGCTGCATTTTCAGCTGTTTCCCTGATGGTCAGGGAGTCCAATATATACAGTGGCATTCAGATATGTTCATCAAAGTGCAGTATAGAGGCATTCACTGAAATTTGGACTACTTTTATTTAGCAATATTAAAATCTGGTCCCAATTTAAATTGGATACACATAAGAACATATTTGGCAAACCAGAGGTATTTTATTTACTAGTATAGTCATCACACACCATATAGGCTATCCTTTGGGCATATTTGTTCTACAAATCTAGATAAGTTTGTTTTATTTGTCTTCTGACAAATGCTGCTGATGGCAAAATTCCCTTTTTCTTAAGTTACACTCAGGATTGAGTCACAAATTTTAAACCTACTCTAAATGACATATTTTACTTTATTATATCAAAACAAACCCCCAATGCCTGGTTAAAGTATAAACACTCATAAACCTAGTGAAAACATCCCTGAGAAACTTTCAGCAACATAGAGTAATTGTTCAGTTTGGTCCACCAGAGAATAAAAATTGTTACATCCAGCTATTGAAAACTGTGGGCTAGAAATCCATTGGATTCTCACTACTTCACTTTTACTTCTCTTACAAAACATTGAGAAAAAAGCCACTGGAGGTTCTTTACATTCTATTTAGTTTGATAGATAATCTGATTTTTACAAAGTTTGTGATGAATGGCCTAGATTCAGCCCTGGTGTAATGCCTTTAATTTCAATGGAGTTCACACACGTTCCAGGGTTGAAGTCTGGCAACATATGACTGTGAAGGACAGTACCTAAAATAATAATAAAAAAAAACCCTTACAAGTTACAGAGGATCCTTTTCACAAGTTGCTGGCATTATGTTTTTGCATACTACTTATTTTGCAAACAAACATTTTACCAATATTTAAGTTTAGAAGTCAGACCGTCATGCCATAGGAAAATTCAGAACACCACCAGGTTCAACTCTACTGAGAAAGCAAAGTGCATAGTTTCCACAAAAGTGCACACAGGGCTAATGACTCTGGAAACACTGTGTTAGTACACATGCAGGGCAAAGAAACAAAAATGCAAGAACTTCTTGAACAGAGGGATGTATCATTTTCATTGCTCTGAAGTTGCTTTTGAGGGTCACACAGTCCATCTCATTGGTTTAGCAATATTTTAGAACAAAGTCTAACTCATATACACAGCAGATAAATGCAAGTAATTCACCTTTTTACTTCTTTTGCTTGAACTATTAAGTATTTTCAAATATAACTGTTTCCAGAAACTCTACTAAAGCCTGATATATTGGAAAATTTTAATTAAAGCTGCTTGTACTCTGAGGCAAAAACTAAAGTTAGCACTAGAATTTATCTTTCTGTACCAGTACTCCTGACCTTAGCACTTTCTGCTACAAACCTGAGCAAACCTGCCACTTGCAATTAAAAAGCCATGCTCTGTAATGTTACATCAATAGCTTCTGCTAAATGAGGCTGCTTTACTCTATGAAGTGCAACAAACATGTAATACAATATCTTGTACCTAACACTTGTCTAATTTGTAAGGAAACATGCAAAAAAACCTGCAAAGGTGTTTCCATAAAGTTAAACCAAAACAGATAAAATACTATAATGGTTTTGGGAAAACATTGAAAACTTAAAGAGTCCACTTCAGGAATCCATGAAGAATTACAGAATATTTGAGTTGGAAGGGACCCACAAGGACCATGGAAGTCCAATGTTTATAAAGGATGTTCACCCCAATTTAAGAAGATAGGGGAGCAGAAGTGTTCATGGTAAGGGAATATTGAAGAAAAACTCCAAAAAAACCCAAAATACCAGAGAACAAATTATTATGAAGCAACTAAATAACTCCTTCATTTACTCAAAGAACACAAGAATTGTCCAGAATTCATGAGTAAATTGAGTATGTATAACCACTGAATAGTATCACTGTGGGGGTCAGCAACAGACCTTCAACATTATTTTTGAGACCAAACATTAGACATATGACTCGTTGGGATCCTTTGACAAGAGCTGTCAAGATCCAACTGGGCTGTCCTCTGCCAAAAGTGAAGCATTTCTACAGGGTCACTGTAATATGAATTTTGTTTCTCTTGGGACAGCTTCCCCAAACAGCAAAGTCAAGCATTCAACTCTAGAGAAACACCTCAGACAGGCTCGTAAAAGGGAGTATATGTGTTTAACCACGATACTTGTGCAGCAGAGTTAGTAGGTGAAGTGGATCCTTTCAGACAGTAGATGTATTACCAGGTGGTGAACTGTCAGGGGTTGCTTTGGGATCAGGAGTGCGACAAACAAAAAGTTGTTTTCCCAAGGTTTTTTGGGCAAATCTGAAGTACATTATGTGGCCCATTGCAACAAAAGACACAGAAATAAGCACCAATAAGCCAAAAGCTTCAGGATTTGGGGCCAAGATGACCATGATGAAGTGCAGCAAATCAAGAAGATAATTCATGGAGTTTTGGACACCATTTATAATGCCTCTTTCAGATTCTACCACATTTTCTTGGAGTAACTGTGTGACAGTCAAATCAAAGGACCAAAGGCCTGTAGAAAGAAAAAAAACCAGTTATCCATACACAACTGGGCTTCTCATGGTAAGCTCTCATCACTGGCACAATTCAGTTCATCCTTCCAAACATTCACTTCTGCCAAAAATGCACAGGGTAAGACATCCTCTTGCACAACTAGAATTGATTTCACACTCAGTCAAGAGTAATTTACTTCCTTCCACTAATATTTCCTCAAATAATACATACAGATTGACACATGAACTTGCCTGTCATATCTTGCTTCAACATGTCTATCAAGTTAATGTTTTGCTCATATTTTCCTTGTTGAAACAGCTGATTTACAGCTACTCACAGTGTCTTCATGCTAGCTACAACCACTAAGTTTCACATAAGATGTTTAATTTCTTTTCAAACACATTTAAACTATGCAGAATACAAAATAATTTAAAATGTTCTCAGGTGACACTAACTTCCACTGTTTTAGTCCATTAACAATTCAGCTTTAAAAGTTTATCTTGCAAATAAACTTAATACACGAGAATCAAGTATTTATTGCTCCAGAATTAAGCAAAAACTGCTGAAGTACAAATATTCTACAGATAACAGTTACTGTTCATTACATTGATGGATTTGAATGCCTCTGCTGTTGACAGATACTAATACTATGCTAACCAGCAACTCCTCAAAGAATTAAGCTTTCTAAACTCCAAGATTCGACAATTTAATAAGTGATTTAGTAAACTGCAAAGTTTGAAGGTCTTCACAGCAGAAGTATTTAGTTCTCTTTCCTAGTTATAAATAGTTTCATTTGGTTGTGATGGAATATCACGGAGACAAGTTACACTCATCTCCAAATGTGGTAACTTTTTCCTATTAGTGACATACAATCTACAAGAAATCAGTACTGCATTCATTGCTCTGGTGATATTATTGCAGAATTATTTCACTTTTATGTGAAGTGTAACCAATTAGCCTTAGAAATGCAATGTAACACTTCAACTATAGCTTAAAATGCTAAACTCAAATTTGTATTGTTGACAGGCATTGTAATCTTTAGAATGAAAAGCAGCAAATGACCAGAATTTTAGAGACATAATACTTACCAACTCTAGCAGCAATGACTCCTGCAAACAGGAGACTCACAGAGATTAAAGGCACGGGCTCAGGACTCATCTCTGGGTCGCTGTCAGCAGGAGTAGTAGACCCGTTTAACAAGTTGGGCATTCCAGTTGCCAAAATCATTTCAGGCTCTGGAGATGCTATAGTAGGTAATGGCTCATTTTCAAACAGCCTGGCACTGATGTCAGCAAATGGGGAAACAGTCAAATCCAGAGGACTCCCAGGCATAAACACAGAGATGGCACATAAGATCAGACAGGCAAACTGGGCGACTCCAGAAATGAGGCCCGTGCGAACGAGGCCACATTTGCGACGCAGCCAAGTGAACGCTACTGTTCCCATGATTCCAGTGACTGCTGAGGCACCCATGAGGAGGCTCAGCACGGAGCCACTCAGACCCTGAGTGTATGCATAGCCTGTAGTGATACAGTCAAAGCCCAGAACAGTCATGTACAGGAATGCAAGACCCATGCCTGCGAGAAACACCGGCTGGTTGTAGTACGCGACCCATCCGTCGCGGAATGTCACGAAGGGCTCGGCAATCCGGGCAGCACAGCCCACTTCCTTCTCCTGGGGGGGCTCAAAGCCAGCTACATCTTTCTCAACAATTAACTGTACGCCTTCAGCAGGTTTAATGTCATTCTCTGTAAACAGAAACGCAGCTGTCAGATACCGTCCTGCCTGGAAAGTGCCCAGTGTCAACTGATAGACAACTGTTAGTAAATTCACTATTGCAGTAGCATATCAGTTAAACACCACAACCAAGCTTTCTCTTAATGACCTAAACAACTTAAAGAGTCCTCAAATCCCACCTGTAGAGTAACATAAAGTGAAGTTTATCCCTATCAATTTAAACACCTGCTTATTTAATTAAACTGTGATAGGAGAAAGCATTGCCTGCTTCTAGACTTGTGACTGGATGCTCCATTTCCATAAAGAAACCAGTTGTTTAATAAATGCCAATGTTAGTTGGCATTTTTTAGCACAGTTTTCTATGCTTTAATGCAATAATTGCAGAAAGAATGGAATACTGAAACATCTGTCAATATCTCATTTCATAGCAGAAGAACTAAGGCTGAAGCCTATGCAGAAGCAAAAGTTTTCAAAGCTTGACTTAAAAGAAAAACTGAAACTCAAACCATGCTTTTCTACAATTCCATTTTCACTGAAATACAGGAAAAAGGCACTTTGATTACAAAAAAATATAATCCAAAAACCCACAGAAGTATGGTGGATAGAAATTCTACAAATGCCTGGATGCCTGAGCAGTGTTTTTACATTGTTAAACTCAAAATTAACTCCACATACAGCAAGTGAGACATGCAGTATTTCTGAAACTTGCAAAGATACAAGTCTTCTACTGAAATCAGATACTGCAATAGCAAAGATTAAGAGGTGTTTCCTACATACAGATATTTGCTAAACACTTCATTCTTCAGAAATATTTAAGAGCCAGTTCCAAAGCTATAGAGCCTTCTACACTCTTATCTTGTTCCCCTATCGTGGCCTGCCATCAGCCTAGTCCAACAGCTTACTGGAGCAGCTATTACCACAATGGATCTGATGGCTGGCAAGATACATCTCTTCAGTGCTTTCAATAGCAGCTTCCTATCTCACTATAGATTGAACAAAGATGGCCAGCTAGCATCTAAACAAATAGCAGAAATTCTTCATATTTCTTTAAAAAACAAAAAAAAAACCCAAACAAACAAAACCCCAAAACCACAACCTCTTGTAGTTAGTAGGCCACAACATGAGCTTTCAGTAGTATTCACATAGTGCTACCCTAAAAATGGGAAAAGACTTAAGTTTGGTATTCCAGTATCTAACATTTCAAATACTACATAGTATAAAGTCTGCTTCTGAAACAATTTTAATTTTGATATTGAGTCTGCCTGAAGTAATGTTAGTATCAATTTTAAGGCTGCTTATAGTCATAGCCATAGTCATAGCCATCTACACTGCAAATCCCAGTTGTTCTGCTTTGCCAAGAAAGCAGAATTGAAGGTCAAAGTAGATTTTTTTTTCTCTTCAGCATTTCCTGCAGCATGTGGAAATCATTCAAGCATGCCAGACTAGGAATATGACCATCTGTTCTACAACCTTCTGAAAGCCTGTTAATACTATGTGTAAGTAGAAATGAGTTATCAAGAAAGTCTTATAGAGGCTGATTTTCCTTTAGACACTACAGAGCCAAGGGCTTTGTCCAGATTATTAGCTATGGTACAAATGGATGGAAGCATTCCTTACACTCAGTCCTAAGCTAAGAGGACAGACTTACCTTAAAAGGTTAATTAAGAGAATTAATTCTTTGGCTGCATTTTATGGAATTGCTCTAACAGCTGTACAAAGTATTGTTACTTAGAGTCACTGATATCTGTATCCAAAACCTGAAACCCCCAAGCTACGAGTAGAAAGCCATGTAGCCTCAAAACAGTGCCTGTGGAAAAGTCAACACATCATTTCACTGATGCAATGAATATACTGTGAATTTCAACAATTACTTTTGTGTTTTCAATACCTTTCTTTACATTCAGCTGTTTCAGTTCTGATTCTTCAACTTTTGCAGATTTGCGAGCCAGAGTAGGGGTTTTCTGATAAACCTTCCAGAGCAGCAGATATTCCACACACATCGACATGAGGTTCCAGCCAGAAATGAATCCACAGCCAATCATCGGGGAGCCAAATGTCATTATCTGACCCACCGCCATTGGGGCCAAGATATTGGTCAACTGATCAATTCTTCTTATTGTGGCATTCATATCTGTCAGAAATTGAGGATATAAAGGAATTGCTGAACACTTACAGTGAAATATTCACTAACAAAATTGTGGGTTGCACTGGTACAAACATCAAGCTAAGCAGTTTTGCTCTGACTGTAAGTGGTTCCAACAGGAGTAACCAGAGGCACCTTCGGAGTGTTCAAATATTTAAGTTTGCTGCCACCAACCAAGGTGTTTTAAGCCAAATCCCTACTCCTGCCAGTTTCACCTGCATGAGGTCTTCCAGGTTTAGCATGCTGGGTTTGCAGTGGAAGTTCTGCAGGTGAAACTGCCAGTCATGAGAACAGATCACCTTCACATACTAATGATACTGCAGACTCCTATATCCATCTCTGTAACACTCACACCTAGAACACACAATTCCAGGAATCTCATAAGGTGGAATTCTTTCTTGTAAAGACAGTAATTGCTGAAACTATCTCCTAATACTGCAACACATTTCTTATTCTCCTCCATTTATTTCTAACAACTGGTGGCCACAGTACCAATATGATAGCAGCAGACCTTTGAAATGGCTTTACATTTCCTTGTGGAGTCATGTTGGTTGATGGCAATTGCAGGTGTTCTCAGATCTTACTGAGCAAAGTCCTCACTCCTTTCTGTTCCACTTTGATGTTTACAGTCAAAACCAGCAGCCCATTCTTAAAACAACTGCTGGTAGGGGATGTCTCACCCTCCTCAATCTTATCCACTTTCGTGTCATTAAACCCTCAGCTCCTGTGAGTTCCCAGTTAGTAGTGCCATGGTTCCACGGGCAGAAGCTGCTAGACACTCAGTGGGTTTCACACATCTGGGTTCAGGCTGCTTAGAAGTACATTTCAAGCCTGTTTTAGAGTTTTATTATGAAATTAGAGCTTTTGAAAGGCAAGTGAAACTGTACACCAGTAGGAAGTTGCTTTACTGAATCTGTAGAGAATTATTCCATGCCATTTAAAGAAACATTTATGTTATTCTATTTAGAATTTTAAGTCAATTCAATGTTAACTATTTGATTGAGGGTTAACTGGGTAAAGTTAGATACTTGCATAATACTTTGCTTTAGAAATTCCAAGAACAGACCTTTGATGCTTTGAGTTATTTGAGGAAGACACAATATTTCCATTTAGGAAAGGTACAAAGTAAGAGTGAATAGGAAAACTAATCAATGGCAATGAAGCAAGGGGAGCCAAAGCAATTTTTTATTTCCCTATTCCACTAACTTGCATAACTTAGGCTCCTCTTTGAGGAAAGGTAACAATGCAGACCTGGAGAAAAGTATTTGCTGCAAAGTCAATGCTGGCACTTCATTTCTTTAAGTTAAGAATTTCAACAGTCTCCAAATTAAATCATCATTAAACCCAAAAAAATCCTATTCAGCCTAGAAGAGATCTTTTAGATAAATCTGTCAAACTAAGGTACTTAATTCAGTGGTCATTTTTGTTTTCAAATGAAGTTGAATGAGAATTTAGAGCAACCTCCTGATTTTTCAGTATAAAATCTATGCAGTCACACAATTGTGCCTGAGAAGATGCACCAGCAGAGGTAGCACCACCTCCCAGGCAGCTTTCTGCAGGTGTGGTCTGTACCTTATCTCAGGTGTGGTATACACAACAGGGATGGAGAAGATGATTTGTTAAATAAGATCTGACACAGGAAGAAAGGTTAATGACAACTATTAAAACTAAGGCTTTTACAGACAGCTGCTATTTTTCTACCTGTGATTCACATGCATGAATAAAGTTCAGCTGTAGTGCTGCTCTACAAAAGGCATGACCTAGAAAGGGACTGCAAGGTCAGAATAAAAGACTATGACACTCTTAATGCATCTAAGAATTAGCCTTTCCTGGATGAGCTGGATAAGTAATATTCCTTCACTGGAGATAAACATCAAATGAAAACCTGGAATACAGGATTCAAATCCCTAAAAGGGCTCTGAATTTTATTGGCAATTTAAGCAGTTTCATACAAAATCAGAGTCCAGAATAGAACAGAATGCTATCTAGGCTTGGAGGTATTTAAACTGTGTCAGACTAACTTTAGTTCCAGAGTTAGTGAGCTATAAATCTCTTGGTAATGTTAAGCTTCTCTGTTCCTTGTTTGCACTTCAGTATCAGTTCCTCTACCTGAGAAGGCTTAAGTCCCCCTACAGGGTTGATTCAGAGCCCAAATAGCCTGATCCAATTCACTGCAAAAAATGCTGCTTCCCCACTGCCTGTTACAGAGGAGCAGCACAGCCAGAGATCCATCATACACCCCTTGCTGTGATTTGCCACCACTACCTCCAGCAAAGGAGAGTCAGGTTCGATGCATCCTTGGGGAGGTTCCCAATCTCTCACATCCAAATAGTCATGACTGCCAAGCTGCAGTAGAATTTGACTGGGAACAAAGTCTCTCTCCTAGCAGTACCAGTGCAAGAAAGGGTGGGGGAAGCAAAAATATTTTCTAGGCAAAAGGAGATGATTAAGCCTGTGGTCTAAGATCAAAAGTATCAGATTGAATTGGAAGGTCTACTTTCCTTTGACAACTGAAGAAGGGCGTTCACAGTTCTGAGTTAGACATCTAATGCTAGAGAAATGCAGGATTTCAGTGTGTCTGCATGCAGTGTTACCTACTGGCTACTTCCTGATCCACCTACTTAACTGTTCTGGACTTCATTCTCATGCACCTCTCTGATCCCTGTGAGAGGAGACCAGTTACGCAAGAGTTTTCTGTTTCATTCCAGGGACCTAAAAATAAAGTATTGCAACACTTGACTTGTTCAGCAAGACTAGTTTTCCTGACAGAGCTGCAACAGGACTAAAAAGAGGGCAAAACAAGCTTAAGGATGCCTATTGGAGTTGTAATCACAACTGTAATTTCTGATCTTAGCCAGAGCAAGGAAGAGCAAAATAAAGGCTGCCCTTTCACCAATATTTTATCATGATATCTGGAACTCAAAGATGCACTAATCTCTGTAAAACTCTAGTCTTAAAAAAGCTTTTTAAAAAAATCAAGCTTGGAAAGTAAGACATGTAAAGTATTAAAAAGGCAACATATTTCACCTGCCAGTTTGCTTCTGTCTTCCCCTGCAACCACAACAATCCAGTCCCTCTGAATTGTGATCGCTGTGGCAGTGCTGGCCAAATTGGCAATATTTGCTATTGTGATAACCAGGATATAGCACATCGTCTAGAGAGAGGGGGGGAAAGAGTTATAATATGAGAGAGTTGATAAAGGGAAATCTCCACCTCCTGCACAAGCAGAAAAGGCTTTTACATTTGAATCCATACACTTTAGCATTGTTCTTCACACAAAATAAGATCAAGACTATTTTACAAATCCTGGCAGAAAACAATCTCTGTTTACCCAATAAGCTCAATTTCATTTGCCAGTTTTAGCTCTCAGGAATGTCTAAATAGGCTAGAGAAAAAAAAATAAAAATTCATCCATCTCCCATGCTGCCCAAAATTACTTTGTAAATTAATTTATTAACAAGTTCAAGCACTCACAAGAAGCCATCCATGGTATAACGTCAAGAGCTGTGTCTTAAACAAGAAGATAATCATCAGGATAATACCACACAGGATGACAGATGCATTCTGTACAATCAAGGATGTCTGGGCCACTGTTTTAAATCAAAACAGAGAAAAATAGTTATGAAGCAAGAATGAGCTAACTATAACCTTAAGGAGGATACAATTAAGGAACATGTACAGATTCTTCAAATAATTTTATTTTCCTACTCTCTCCCCAAAATATAAACAGCAAAAGTACACTTGATATTGCATTTTAACCTTCCATTATCCTACAGAAACAAATTAATGTCTGATGTAACTTTGTAGCTCTTGATTTACAGTCCAGTCAATCAAAGCCTCTCTTTAAACGCTGACACTATCTTTCCAGTAGTGAAAGCCTACCTTGAGCCTCTAAAACTCATCTTGAATCTACCATGGATGGGATGCTATTTTATAAACTTTTGGAAAGTAAAAATTCATATGAAGAACTTGATACCATTTTCTTTATAAAACAGACTAGAGCATACATATTTAAAATATACAAATGCAGTGTGAGTTTACACTGAAGTGAAAGATAGTGCAAGTGTATGTTAGTGTTAGACTGTAAAGAACTTGGTCCGTAAGAGCTGCGGGATTCACCTTTTGTATTCCATACATCTCTACATATTGCACAGATTTAGCCTGAGTAACAGATATCATCACTTAAAACTGTTTTCCTCCTGTCTTTGACAGTATTTTTGTATGACCATCACCACTCAAACACGACTCCACCCTTCTTAGAACGAAATGAGCAAGCTCCATTCTCACATGTAACTTGAGGAATTAACTCTTATCAGCTTTATCTTTAACATTAATTTGATCCATCCTTAAGTAAATAACCCGCTCTAGACACCTAACCTTTGAGCCTGGAGTTCTTGTCCACCCAGTCTCCAATAAGGGCTCCCAGGAGAAGCACGGATCCCGCCACAACCAGTCCATAGACCGCAGTCAGGAGTAAGCTGTTCCCATAGAGTTCAACCAGGAATACGGACACAGCAAAATGCCACATACGATCTCCCTTCGAGAGTAACAGAGAACACACACAGAGCGTTACTGTTTGCACTTGGCAAGCACACAGGTTCACTATTTTACTACTGCCCTGACAAAAAGCCTGTACTAAAAACGTTTCTTGCAGATACAAGGCTGGTGTGTGTGGGGAGGATTTTGTTGGGGTTGGGTTTTTTTATTACTACATCCCCTCACCATCAATTTTATCCCAGTATCACTGAAATTGTGTCTTAATCAACTGAATCACTACAACTTGTAATACCACATCCAAAAGTCCCAGTATTTTCTTCCACAGTATTACAGAACAAAGTCTGTTACCTGCCACATCCAACAAGCCTCAAAAAGCTTACACAAATTCTCCAGCACAGATCAAATATTAACAACAGATTCACTGATACTATTTAAATAGCTTTGAGACAGCAATTTGCAATTAGATGATCAAAGCTTCAGTGCTGCTTTAAAACACAAGAGTGAGTCAAATGAAGGCAAGTCATCATACAATTCAGGACAGACACGGATAAATGTTAACTGAAGTTTCCGAAGTCAACAGACTTTGGCTCTGTTTAATGTTAAGCATTGGCATATTACTCAGAGGGAGAATATCAGAGCTCCTTTAGTATAGTGTAAACTCATTGCTAGTTCAACCTATTTAACCTATTGCTAGTTCAGCCTAGTGCTTAGAACACATTTGCATGTTCTGATACCACTTGCTACAGGGACAAAAAGGAAGCCCAAACTGCTAAACACTTTCAAGTGAAGCAGTTTCCATACTATCCAAAACATTTTTAGATTTGTTAATGAACACATGGGAGTTTTTCTGCTGTCACATCTCACTTTATTTTTAACATATTGCAAGAAATACACAACAGAAAATGCTTCATGTAATCAGTAACAAAGCAGATGAATAGAAATCATTCATACCATTCTAGGGCACACAGGTTGTTTAATAAGGATCCCTAACATTTGTCTTTCACAAACCAAACAACACTGTTTTCTTCTGCAGCCTTATCTTAAATAAACAATTCCTATGTGATACAGCAAATAGTACAAATTTCTAAGGACCTCAAATATTCTGAAGGGCTGGGGGAGGTGTAAAATAAAAGTACTTTTAAAAAAGCAAAGCCTGCCAAATCTACCTTATCATGTACCACAGCAATCAAGAGATACATAAAAAGCATGCTATTCAGAGGGTCAAAAATAATTGCACTTTGATTAAAGTCTTCAATATAGCACAGACACAAAAAGCATTTGCCTTTTAATGTTATTCACACTCCCTGAAGAAGGTTTCTGTAAGCAGTGTAATGTGTAAACCTCTGTATTTGTTTCCCTAACCACAGGCAGAAAAAATTTATATTCCAGTCACGGGGAAAGAAAAATTTCATCTGTTCAAAGAATTCTGGGTATTTTGTAGGGTTTTTTAACTAAATCCAGTGAAAAATGCCACTACAAGCACGATCATCTTTTATGTGCCCTTGCATATACAATAAACCAATTTTCACTCAAGAGACACCTACAGTCTTCCAGAAATATGTTTCACTTATATTCCGTGGTTAGTTAATAGAAATATATAGAAAATATCCCAGCAATGAATCCACAGGGATATAATTCCCCAAGTGCAGCATTCACTTAAACTCAGTATGACCTGAGGTACTTCACAGAATTTCACTTAAAATACATGTAGATGAATAACTATTTATTAAGCTAGAAAAGTGAGCCAAAAATGTACTTCCACATTAACATTTGATAACAGAAGTTTAGGGTTTTTCTTTACGCAGAGATGTTTCACTTACTAAATACTGACAGGATGACAAAGGCATTTTTAGAAAAAAAAAATCTAAGCATGTGAAAGTCAGTGCCAGTCACTACTGTCAGACTGAAAAACTGAATCTCACTTGAAACTCACAGAAGGTTCCTTTGACTCCAGTGAAATCATGATTTTGCCATATAGTTCATTTAAAGAGTCTGTGAACACTGATGAACCTTACCCAATGCATTTACCCAGAGTATTTTGATCAGACCAATCCAAAGAGATAATTCCTGGGGTAACCAAAGCTGTTCCAGACTGGAAGCGTGAGTTACTTTCAAAAATTAAAAGCCATGAAGAGCAAGCAAAGATAAATATGTGTAGTAAGAGGACAATATTAGTGAATTAGAGGCTTGAAGCAGGTATGCAATTTCAAACTAGGCTCTACTGAAACTTAATCAGTAAATATTGCCCTCAGAATTGGGCAAATGCTTGATTATATATACTTAATCCCACTTCAAAATGTGGGTATTTCAAAACTTTTGAATAGTTACAGCTGTTTAGTCTCACCATCCTTTTAAAGACAGCTTCTGCAATTATAATTATCCTTACAATCATCTCAAAGTGAACGTATACAATCCCACCTCAGAACTGAAGCCAGCTTAAGAGCCAGACTATTACCTACCAACAGGCCTCCCAAGGTCTGAGGGGCACAAACAAGGCCGGGAAGCTGCAACCAACTGACCTCCTGGGAAGCAACAAGGTGAACCCAGTTCCATTCCCGTTCCCTCTTTTCTGCTGAGGCATTGACAGCAATGGATTAAATACAAAGGCAACAGCACAAGGTCTGAGACCCCGGCTCAGCAGAGCAGCCCAGCCTATCAAGATCCCTGAGGCCAAGCACACATTCAAATGCTTGACTCAGCCAGAGCCTGACAGAGTCTAGACTTTGTTCAAGTCTGAGCATTTGTTGAGATGTGACGCATTGAATCATTTACAGCTTCCTTTTTTTTTTAATTTGGGAATGGCATAGTAACACAGAAACATAATTAGCTCTATCATTTACAGCAAACCCCCATTTCTCTCAGGCTTTGTAGTGTGGACAGAAGCACTCTAGAACAGAGATGATCTATTACTTGGAGTTCTGAAGATTCAGTTATTTGGTTATTGTTCCTGTTAGCAAAAGCCTTCAGACTACAGGAGCAGTAGAGCTTAGGAGACACAAAATGAGCTGTACTCCTGTTATTTCAGCAGGTTTGGTCAGGGTCTTTTTGAGTCAAGAATTTCAGCACAAAACCCACCAGAACATTACCAGGAGTACACTATTAATATTGCTAAACAGCTGAACAGACATCTTGCAGTCTAATGTTTGTTATGGTGTGCGACATTGTTCTCAAACTCTGCTTTGTCACCTTTACTCACGTGCCCCAAGAGCAATCCCACTGCCAAGCTTTGAAGCACTCGTTACAGAGCAGTAAGCAGGGTTTGTGGGCATGGCTGACAAAAACTCTTGCGGGGACCAACCCTGACCTCTAAACAGCAGCAAACCAAACACAAACATCACCACTCAGCTCCTTCAATAACATTAGCAGCTTCCAAAACACTGCACTTATTTAAACATGCATTCAACACCATTCAAAGCCTTCTTGCACTAATAGAAAGGTTAATATGACCTTTCAGGTTCGTGAAAGCAACAAGCTGCCAGTTGGGCATGCAGTGCTGTAACTGCAAATCAGCCATTTGTTCAATGCACACATCAAAACAGTCCAAATGCAGGACCAAAAGACAAAACAAGGAATCGTTGGGGAAAACTTTTTTCCTTTTGAATTAAGTCATATGGTGACTTAATAGTCTTAATTTTATTATATGGAATACAACCAGATTGTCCATTTTCAGTAGGTTTTGGTTTCTTTTTTCATATCCTTCAACTAGTAATAGCTGGCGTAGTAAATTACTTTAGCACAGAAGGAAAGCATTCCAGAAGGCAAATATTTTTCACTGAAAATGAGACATCTGACAGTGTCAACAGGTTCGCTGATGAGTAGCAGCAATGGGTCCATTCTGAACACTGAGTGTTTCCCATTAGCAAGTATACAAGTCCTTCAAATATAAGCTGCAATGGACTGCCTGCTCCTCTATAAGGAGTCTCCCTAGTTCTGTAGTTATCTAAAAGCATAAAAAGGTACAGCACCAGGCCCTCCAGGTGAGTACTGCACCACCCTGCACTAAAGCTGGACCTACCGCAATGTAGGGATTATGAAGCCTTTTAACAGCAAGGTGTTGTGGCGAGACCTCTGTGACGGTGTGCTAGTTTGCGATGATCTTTTGGAAAGCACCAATAAAGGTGACACCAACACATCCAAGCCACAGCTAGACCAATAAAACCCTACTTCTAGCAGGCCAGCGTTTTACTTACCCAAGTGGACAGTGCATGCCCAAGATAAAGAAGAAACTTTGCGGACGTAAAATAGGCACCCACAGATCCTAAACGAGAGACAAGAGAGAGAAGCTAAAGGCGGTGCGGGCGCGGTGCGGGCCCCCCGCAGCCGCACTGACCGCACTGACCGCCGCGCCGCCGGCCCCGCGCCATGCCGGCCGAGCGGGGCTCCCTCCGTGCTGCCCTCCCCGACTTAGCCAGCACTGTAGCTGAAGTCGGAAAGCCTTGGCCTTATGCGGCGCGGGCGGCGGGGTCTCTGGGCCGCCGAGGGGCCGAGCGGCGCTGCCCGCCCGGCGCCGGGGG
>VWZF01002261.1:2524305-2548877 GCA_013396755.1 Sclerurus mexicanus | reverse complement strand
CCCCGGGGGCGGCCCCGGCCCCGGCCCCGCCCGGGCTGAGGGGCGTCTTCCTTGGGAGGGATGCAGGGAGGGAGCCGTGCCCGCGGTGACCCCGCAGCCCCGGTGGGATCGGGCCCTCAGGGCGCTGTGTGTGTCCTGTCCCGGCCATGGCCCTGGCTCGGCTCGCTCCGCCTGGCTGTGTCCCTGGGATGGGACACACAGCCACGGCCGGGGGTGGGGGAAGCGCCGAGCGAGGGACAAACACCGGGAAGGGACAGCGCTCCCAGCTCTGAGCACTCCCGCAGAAACAGGCGCTAAACAAGCTACAGGAGTCTCGGCTATCTGACCGAAATAGCAGCCTGTTCTAATGGAGGTGGGGCAGAAACTCATTTGATGCTGGCTCAAGCTCTGCCTCAGATGAAGCGCCCCAGGTCCCGCTGTCAATACTTCTTTCGCATACTACGTGACCTTTTGGTACTGACCACCACCAAAACCTGCATTTTTATAGACCTTAAAGACTCAAAATATACAACATTTGGTTTTCTTCCCCCCCCAGGGTACTATAAAAATATTTAAGTATCTGTCCTTGTGTGGTCGAAAACGTACTGACTGCCAGAGCGGAGATGATTTTTTCATTGCAATGTTGTCTCTTGTATGTGTAAAACTGCTCTGGTTTTGGATTGGATTTTTTGTCTTGTTTTGGGATTTTTTTCCTCCCCAAGTATATGGGCCATCCCAGAAGCAAATGCCTGACCTAACAGACCAATAACCTGTTCTGGTGTTGCCGCTCCTGTGATCTTGTTCAAAGCATTTCTTGCATTAATTAGATGACTTTCTATGAGTGAATCATGGATTACCCTTTGCATAAAGGGAACTATACTTTGGGGAAAAAAAATCAAAAATAAAAATTCATATAAACATAGGAATTCTTACGGTACGTTCCTTAAAAAATGCAGAAAATCTTCTCTCAGTTTGGCATCAAAAGCACGGGAAATTTTCCTGATGGCTTGTCTTATAAAGCCTTACTGCTTAAACTGTCTTCTTTACTAACAGCTAAAAAGAAAATTATTTTTCCTTAAACTTAACATCTTTAATATTATTAGCCCATATTAAGTGAAAAGCCTCCCGTGTATGAAAATCAACTGGTATTCAGTTGGTTTTAAGTCTATTAACTGTCAGTACTTGCACTTTTACTGACAATTGCAGTGTAATCCACAGGTAGATGCCCTTGAATTCCTGGGGCCAAGCACCTCGTTGTTGCTCTCAGCCCAGCACTAAGGCGGCACACACCCTGAGGAGCACTGTGACACAGATCCCTGCCGTGGTCCACGCAGACCAAAGCGTTTGACTCGCATCTTTTCCACCTCTGTCCCTGATGGCACTTGTGGCCACTGTTACAGTTTGGTTCCTGGACTAGAGGGATGTGGGCTCTGATCTGGTCTGTCAGGTACCATATGTAATACAGCAGCACAGGTGGATGCTACAGGGAGTCACTGCCCATCCAGTAACCCTAGGAACACTTACCAGGACAGTACTGCTGGTTAGATCCTTTTCTATTACTAGAGAACAACATGGATGAATTAGAGTTTAAATAATCATTTCTGGTTGAATCTCTGAACTTTATGCATGTGCATTGGATTCTATAGGTGTAATCATCATCTCTGTTATTTTTTTTTACTGGGTAATAATTTTTTATTTGGTGCTATTTAAGGACTGAGAAAAGGCAAAGAAAACATAGCTACCATCCTTGGCAATTTAAAAAGCAATGGTTGCTATATCTCTCTGGATTTCTTGTCACAGATGTCCCAGACATAATCACTGCACAGATGATATAGGGTACCTGCTACCAGCAGGTACCATCCAGAATTTCTTATATCCAAAGCCATATATATTACATCCTTTTCTAACAATTTCCCTGCTGAGTGTCCAGGACATACAGCTAAAAGGCCATTCCTGAGTTATGAAGCATTTGTCTGCTTCCAAAAGCAGGGGAGCTGGCAGGTACACAAAATCTATAGTTTTTGTCCTGAATTTGCCACCACTTTGCTGATGATCTTTCCCCATATGCTCATGAAAGTAAGTCTGGGCTCAACTCTCTTTCCCTGTCAAATGGGATAACAGAACATTCCTTACAATACTGATGTTAAACCTAAGACAGTAGCCTGAGCAATTTGATTTGTACACCTAAGATGCTGCTAAAAAAGTTTCAAATATTCTTATTAATACTCCATAAATCCAATTTTTATTAGATTGCTATGTGAAGCCCTTGTGCATATGCAGCTCTTTTTTCAGGTTGACTGGCTCACGGGACTCTTTTCACCACAGATTTCTGATGCATTTAGGGAGGTGTTTAGTAGCTGGAAGCTGCATGAGAGGAGTTACCGGTTTTACTTGGTATAGCCCTGACTCAGCAGTCTTGCAGCAGTATTTTACATCATGGGACAGCACACCAGCTGCAGATTTGAGGCCAGGCCTGACTAATAGTCACTGGCAGAGTGGAAATTGAAACCAAAAAAATGGAATTTGAATTAAAAAGACGTGTATGTATGTTATAGTCCTAGCCAAAGCTTTTCAGTGGATGAATTCCATATGCTTTCTTAAAAAGATACTGCTAATGCCATCTCTCTAGTTATTATTTAAGTGAAGAAATACAACTACTGAATTACTTTTTAGAATTGTTTATGATTAAAATATAAAAAAATAATTTCATTCAAAAGACAGAGACATTCTTCAAAATATTTCTAATGAGACAGATGTCTAGAACCAAAAAAGGTTATAGTATATTTAATTTGTTTGGCAACAAGGTCAACAATTCAACTACAAGATGTAAACAACTGAAAATGTTTTAATTATTGGTAAGTGCATAACTATGAAGTGAAGAATATTCAAAAATACACTTCCAGGAAAGAAACGTCTTAAAAAAGAAGAGAGGATATATTTTGGCTTTAAACAACTGCCCACATCTGTGGCAGCTTCTTTAAGCACTATGCTTGTAATACTGCTGCTCAACGAAGAGCAATAGCAATTTTAAAAAATAATACCCACAACTGTCATCGTGGTTTAAGCAAAGAGGAATGAGTCAGTGGGAGCTCATGCACGCTCAGATCTTACACTCAGCTGAGAGGCTTCACAAAGTTTAATTATCGTGCTGTTACCATTCGTCATTAAGATGCACCTCTTGGTGTGCAAAGTGGTTTTTTACTCATTTAGCTCACACGAGGCCTAGCAAAACTGGACAGAATATATATAATCTGTCTTTTGAAGGGTGAAGCACAAAAGCCTTTACTGTGCTGCCCCCTGCTATGACTTAGGCACCGAGAGCTCTGGCTCTGTAGCTCATAAGCCCACACACAACTCTCAGAACTCCTGTCTCTGTATCAGATGACACTCAAGAGGTTGCAATGATCTTGCACAGGGAAGCAGGCAGAGATGAGGTGGAGAAAGGTCTCCCAGGTTTTTTAGGATTCCCGCTTCCTTTCAAAAGAGATGCTTTTTACTCTGAAACTGTTCATTTCACTTACATATTAGCAATTTGAATATCTGTATCTACTAACAGTCATTAAGCAAGTGTCTACTCCTTCCCACTTACTCTAAGACCCACAGTGTGATGCTCCTGTTGGACTTTTTTTTGCTTAGACTTCAAAGTGACAGCTCCTATCTCTCAGGGGTAGGTGACAGACCGCAGTCATTTTAACCTGAAACAATCGTAATTTTCAGGACCAGAGCTGGACTACTGTGACAAACTCTTCTGAGAAAACCATTCAGAAGCTCTAGCAAATTCGTTATTGAGAGGTTTATTTGGAGAGGGTAGAATTATCTAGCTTACACACAACTCCAGCTCATGGGGCTGACCCAGCTCTGTGCTCACATGCCCAAGCTAAGATGTTTGTGATTGATAAGCGATAGCCTAACTAGTGAGCAAAACAGCTTGCTTAAAATCATGTGTTATGACTGACAACCTGTTTCAAGAAGAGTCTCCTCTTGTCCAATCTTTCTCAGTCATAAGAAAACACTGTACCCTAAGCACAAATAAGGAAACAACTTGTACCAAATGAGAAAAAAAGTAATTAAAAGAAAAGAAGACACCACATCTACTTAGGGATGAGTGGATGTTTTGCACCCAAATGTCAGGAGTGACATTTTTGCAAATTCCCTATATCACATTGCACATTCATTCTCAAGAGTGGGAATTATTTACTTGCACTAGAACACTGTGTTGAGGAAGAGGCTGAAATGAGTCTGGAGGGTCAAATAACAGCCTATTTGCAATTTGAGCTCATTTGGTTTGTTTTCTTCATTAGAACTTACTGCAGTTTGACTCCTACAGGGTGTCATTGTTCTGGTACTAAACAATACAACAATACTTAATAAACAGTATTTTGTTTCCTGTGTGTATTGTAATATGCCATATGAAAACACTGGGATTTTTTATTTTCCCCACAGCCTCCTAACACCTGTGAATTTTGCCTTTATTCCTTAGTTCATTGTTCAGAAATGTTGGTACATAGAATAAAATCAAATGTGAAAGCAAGTCAGACAGTATTTGTATCCCTTAAAAAAGAAACCCTGTTATAAGTAGAAGGCAGTCTTCTCTTGAACAACTCCTGTTGGAGATTATGGTTGACCGTAATCTGACAGTCAGATTTCAACATCCTTGTCCATCTTTCTGCAGTGTTTTATTCTGATTCTATGCCAAGGAAATACTTAAAAACGCATTTTTAACTTCAGGCACCTGTTTAGTTTCCCTTGATTTCAATGAGATAAAAACCAAAAATTACTAGATTTAAGATAATGCTGAAAAACATTTTGGAATAGAAGTTGATCAGGGAATAACAGTTTCTTTTGACCTGCCATTAGTTTGAACTGAAGAATCTGCACTATCAGTGATCCCACAGCAGGAAAAAAGGAAGAGCTTCAGTTGTACTATCAATTTCTGTTTCTGGGCGTCTCTCAGAACAGTCTTTATAAAAACATGTTTGTCTTTGGAGACCAATATACACTTATGTTCAGATTAGGCGCAACTTGAAAGTAATTTTTTGGAAGGCAAAACATAAAGTACGGGAAGTACTTAGAATTACATTATGAAGTAAGTATATGCCTGCAAATAAGATTATTAATTTGAATGGTTCTGCAGCTATAGAAATAACATCCACCTCAACAGCCGTCACTTTTGTAGTCATCGGTCTTGCAGGTGGAGCCATTCACCCCTAGACAGTACCCTGAGTGAACAGGGCTCTGCACTTGGACGTGACACTTAGCCAAATACGTCTTGAGCAAAATGCAGAGATGATTCTGACATACAGTTATAAGTACAAGAAAAGCCTCATACTACCATCTGACTGTATTTGATGTTAGACAGTGGTTAACTAGGCTGCCATATCTTACTAAGAATTAATAAGCCCTCTTTTCCCCTTCTGCAGTATCATTAATATAATCCTTCGGTGTTAGCACTGTATTGATTATTCATAATAACAACAACAACATAATAATAATCTAGTAATTAGCCATCATTGTATAATTACTTAGCTTTCAATTCTCATAAATTCTGGCATTAGCTTTCAAAGAGTAGTTTACTCATCTGACTCAATCAGACACCTTCTGATTGTATATTTATATGATGGTATATGATTTCACTAACAGAGTAAACATCGATCTTGTTTCAGCCAGGTAAAGCTGTTCCCACAGAAAACTTTGTCCATCTTCACGCTAGCAAGCATTAATAAGCAATTTAAAAATTAAAAAAAACCCACCAATCAACTGAAAAGTTAAGTTTTCTCTGAAATGTCTTTTATAAAGGCTCTAACAAGAAGATTCATACTGATAGTTTTGTTAATTTTCTAACTTACCTGAAGTGAAAGTTAAGGTAATGCCACAGGAACCAGTCTCTCTGTTTCATTAATGACACCCATTGGCCTGAATCATGTTACAGAGACACTGCTGGGGAGACCCCCTAATGTCCAAAATGGTACGTGAAATCTGGACAAAATACAAATTTCTCTGCCTTGGAATGTTTTTTGAAGCCTTTTGCCACAGTGGTGGTCTGAGCCCTCAGTCTCAGCTTTGGGCAAACACTGCTCTATCAAAGCTGGAAACATGGCTTTGCAGAGGTCCCTTTTTTTTTTCAGTATCTTAAACACAGATCTACTCAGTACCTTAAATCAGGTAACAAGAAAACACAGATATGACTGATAGCTTGCTGCTATCTAATACTTCTCCACCCTATTATTATGGCTAGCACTCCTAAATAGATGAAATGATCTCTTATCCTAACCCAGATAGTTGGCTAAAGTACAATTTTTCATGGAACAACCATGCTTAATGGCTGAATTGTGATACATCTAAATAATTAGGGAAATCAGGTCTCAATGTAAGTGCCCTTTGAAAATTTTAAAGCCAAGAAGAAGTGGATCGGGTAGGCCTGGTGGACAACAAGTTGGGCATGGATCAGCTGAACATGAAGCAGTATATCCTTGCAGCAAAGAAGGCCAACTGAACCCTGAGCTGTTTCATCAAGAGCATTGTTGGGAGATCCAGGGAGTTGATCCTTTCCCTCATTTGGCACCTGTGAGACTGCCTCTGGAGTGCTGTGACCATTCCTCTGGACAAGAAGGACATTGGTGTACTAGAGTGAGTTTAGCAAAGGGTCACCAAGATGGTCAGGGAGCTGGAACATACCACATAAGAGAAGAGGATAAAGAAGCAGGGCCTGTCCACACTAGAGAAGAAGAGGCTCAGGGCACATCTTAATATTGTCAGAGGATACAGAGAAGATGGAGCCAAACTCTCCTTGGAGGTGCAACAGGACAAGAGGATCCCTCTAAAGACCCACCAAGCAGAGTCAGTGCATGTGAAGAAGAAAAGGTCAAAAACTCATCCTGTTTGTTTGAAAAGACAATGTTGATTGGAATTTGGGGAAGGGTTGTATATACCTGGATGTTACAGAAGAATTGCTCATGAGTCTATCCAATTTAAATCAAAGTTAAATTAATATATTAAGCACAATCAGACCTCTAAGGTTTTGCACACCAGGAGAGCAAACATTAATAAATTAAGTGAACTGATATGAAAAGTGAGCAACATCATGGGGTCCTGGTCATATGAAGCCTGGCACGTGAATCAAAGGTGAGGTAGCAAGAATCCTTTCCTGACAGACCAGTGTCAGGAAAAAAATATTTTCAAACAACTTGAAACAACTATGAGAAGGCAGAAATCTAACAAAGTCTGTATATTACTGGTACTGCAAATACGAGTGCCAGTAATATACCAGCAAATACCAGTACCAGTAGACTGTATATTAGCTATATTCTCAAACTACCCTGCATGGGTTTACACATTGAAAAAGTAAAACAATGGCAAGATCAATGGATTTCAAATTGTCTCTTATTAGAGTACATTGA
The DNA here is from genome assembly GCA_013396755.1 of Sclerurus mexicanus. NCBI lineage: Eukaryota > Metazoa > Chordata > Aves > Passeriformes > Furnariidae > Sclerurus > Sclerurus mexicanus. Next base: position 2,541,501 of record VWZF01002261.1, on the reverse strand, counting down.
TCTTTTTTTTCTGACCTCAATTGGGGCTGAGGGAGGGCTCTTGCTTCACTGCAAAAGAGGTTGACTTAAGTTGCTTTAAATTTAAGGTAAGTAGTCTTTTAAATCTATGGGCTGCTCACTAATTATGTCTTCAGTCCTATAAAACACATAATTGCCCATTACTGTATTCAGTAGAAATACTCAAACATTAATTATGCACGTGCTTCCAAGTGTTTTCGGGATGAGAGTCCATGCCAAAGTCAATTAAGTATAGGGCTCCAAAGTGGTTGGGAAATTACATAGGATAAACAGGCAGAGGATGTTTCTTAAGTGAAGGTGCAATTCTGGATGTCAGACATGGTCAGAAGCTTTGTTGTAATGTATTTAACCTTGCGAACAAACAGAACAGTTCCTCTAACATATAATTATGAAAGACAACATTGCCACAATTAAACCTCTAACTAATGTCTATTTACACAATATTCACATCCATCCTGAGGAGCACAGGTTTTTCATTTGTGAATTCCATTCTTCTGCAGTCTTTCTGTTTTGACCACATTCTTATTGCTAGCAATTGATTTCATACCTCCCATTGCAAAACAAGTATTTTGTTTATGCTTTGTCAATAACAAGTTTCAAGGCACTGATTAATTTAGATCAAAAACTGCAGAATGACGACATGTTATGGAGGGTCAAAGTAAGCTCCCTAAATGTGGGCATCTAATTTGAGAGAATCCTGTGAAACTGCAACACCCAATGTTATGTATTACAAATGGCAAGTACAACATAGATCCTGTAGAGAGCTGAACTCTGCTGGGGTATAACTGGGTGGCAGACAGGATACCCTCTGTCATCTCAGATGACAATAGATGTCTCAGTTTAGAAAAACAGATCCAATTCCTACTCTCTGAAAACCTTACTGATGCTGTTGGATCTTTAGGACGGCATGTGTTTATTAGTATGGCAGGTTTTTTGGCCTTTTTCAGAGTACTTTGCCAGTATTTCTACGTTGAGACTCAGCAGCACTTCTGCACTAGGTTTTACAGTGACACTGGGGAAGAACTGAGGTTCAGGGAGACTGAGAGCCACATTCAGTTTTCCCAAATTGAGTTCACTCTTTGTGTGCAGCATTTTCCACTGGAAAACCCTACAGCTAACCAACTGAAACACTATGACTTAGTTGCAATTTGTATGGCCTGGGTTTGACCTTACACAGCTTTCTCCAGGGTGATCCCTTGGAGCCAACAGAAGCCTTGGATGAAGTCTTAATGGAGAATTTGTCCTGACTGATTTTTAGAAGACACTCTGAAAGAAGAAAATGAGGCCTCCACAATATATGAGCTTGTGCTGTTGTAATGACTAACAGGTACTCATTAGGAACGTGAGAATCATTTCAAATTGTCCAAGGGAACATGACTGTCTTCACAATCACTATTCCTTAGATAACTAAATACATGGATATGGGCTGTGGGAATCACTGTTTGGAATAAAATAGTTCAGATCCTTAACATTTTGTATAGGTGCCTAGATGTGGAGATTCATAGGAAACCATCAAAAGCAGTATTTCATTAACTCTTTCAAGACATGAGATTCATTCTTGTGATTTGTTAGGTACAGCCATTTAATCAGCAAAATTACATAATTATGCTCTGATACGTCAAATTAACAAATGGAAGATTCGTCCATTCAAGGTTTGTTGCTTTCTCTAAAATGCACAGGCCAAAGACAGGACATAAGGGGACAAGAAGGCTGGGCATTTACTTCAATAGGGAAGGACGAGGGAAGAAAGAAAATTCAAAACTGTACCTGCCAATGAGCACATGATCTGATCTCCAGGGGGGCCTGCAGAAAGCAGAAGGCAGATGGGAAGAAAGCAATGAAAAAAACCCAACAATCAAGGCTTGGGCACACAGGAAGACAAGACTGAGACAGAGAGTAAATCCGGCGACTGACCAGCAGCCCGGGTGCCGGCCCCTTCTGGATTTTGATCTTAGCTTCGGTGCTGACTCACCCCGTGGCCGCCAACTAATGGCTCCACCTTTATGCTTCAGTTTCTCATAAGCAGGTTGGTATTTATCTATTAGCCTTACGGACTGTTGTAAAGATAATTAATAAAGGTTTGGAAAGTACTTTGAAGATGAAAGGCCAAATTCACGGTAGGAGGGCATGGAACTGACTTGCTCATTCCTTTTCAGTAAAACAGTCTATACTTAGAGAAAGCAAGCAAAAAATTGTCGTTTGTTATTGCCATCTACTCTCTACCTATTTTCACCTATTATTACACTCTGCTTAACTAATGTTTGATTCAAGCAAATCATATGTGTACAACTATTTATCAGCTAAAGTTAATTGTGTGCCCAACTGATTGTCAGATTAGATTCCAAGACCAAATAGGGCTGTCTATTATCGTGCATCTACACAAACATCTGATAAACACTTTTTCAAATAATAACAGCTGGGAAGTTATAAAAAAGTGACAAATACATTTAACATTGGCCATCAGCTCTCTGCAGTTGGGACCATTTTTAAGGTCTGTTTTTCTACCTTAGCATCAAAGTAAACATTGATGGTGGGTGTTTGTTATAATTTTGTATTATTAAAATATATTTATAAAAATCACCACAAACTGACTTTCCCTAATGATTCCTCTGCTCTAGGCTGAACTCTTTCAGGACGGCAAAACAGTCTTAGCTGTTAGGCCATTAGTGTTTTATGGGTGCCATAAACAAACTGTAATTTCTATCCAACCTAATATGTCTGTCTTTAATATGAGTCTATTTAAACTTTTGTGTGTCAGGCTTTATAGATTCAACTATCTATGAAATCACAACTTGACCTGATTTGGTAATGTTGTGTAACAGAAGAAAGCTCAGTTGAGAAAGCTCGCTAGCCATCCTGAAGTAAAGTTTATTTGTAAATGATTCAAACAAATTATTTCATAAATATTTTTGAACTCTATTTTTAGTTTCTTACCAATTTAGATTTGCTGTGTTTGGTCAGGCATTGCCAGTGATTTTTGTTAATTATCACGATCTGTTTCAACAGTAATATGGCTATTCATTGTGAATTGGTACATGAAATACTAGATATGTCACATCAATCAAGTGATTGGTCCACTTTTGCTTCTACTGTACATAATCAGTGAGTAAACCATATTTTCATTCTAAGGAGAGATAGAAACCCTGCTGAAAGACCAAAATATTATTAAATTCTGAGAAGAAATTTGCTTTCATGGCTTAATACATTTGTAGTTTAGAGCAACTCAATGAAAAATAATTTATCATCTCAGCAAGATGTTCAAATGAGAACACAACCAAGCACATACATAGGTTTTGTAAAAAATAAGACAGCAAGTTGTAATTATATAACAAACAAAATAACAGTTAGTTTAAAAACAAACAGAGGCTGTATCTTCAAACCACAGCACACTACTTTTCAAGAACACCACATATAACCGCTTGAGAAGTTGCAAAAAGTGTCATTACATCTAAATATTCACATTGAATATGAAAGAAAAACAACGTTTTTGTGGCTTGAGTGGCTCAACTGAAAGTTGGATGGAACCACTGATAATTCCCTGCTTTCTCCCTACTGATACCAAAATGAAACAATACAGCAGCGTGCTAACCAGTAATCTTGGATCCTTCCTGCCTGGGGCTCTGTCCCTGATGCAGGGGGCACCCATAGTGCAGCCTCTTGCACCAATCTAGTTCTGGCAGCGTTGAGTTGAGCAGAATCTACACAGCCTGGCTAGAAAATCGGCTATGTGCTCAGACAGCCCATGTTGAGCTTTATGCTGCCATTCCTACTGGTACAGATATTGAACTAATGCTGCTCATGCTACTAACTTCAGGAAAAACATATCAATAGTTTTCCTTTATGCTCTACCAGCAGCTCAGTGGCTGCAGAGCAAGAATCCACTGGCCAGAGTCTATTTTTTGTTGTATCATGAGGGAGTTTTTTTGTCTCTCTAAACAAGTGCATATTTTGTCTTAGTTTCATGTGCTATAAAAGGACAGATATTTTCTAAAATGTGTGGATGAATAGTGTCCTGCATAGTAAATTCAGAGCACTGTCATATGCAGTCATGTCTTGTTTTATATCCTCCAATTTCCTCATCTACAGAATGAGGATTATTTTATGTGTTATAATTAACAGGTCACTAAGAGGTTAAATTCATGTCAGTCAAGTATTCTGAAAACCTGAAAATGGGGCCAGCATTCAAAAAATTGTCTTATTAGTTTCACCACATACATCCTGCATAAAGTTTGACTCTAGAGAGAGGCCAGGGAGAAGGAGACAGGGAACAGTGATGTTATTGTGCCTAGGGTGGTATTAGAACAATGGCCATTATAAACTGATGATGCTTCATCAACTGAATGGAACAATGGCAGAGGCTTAGCACCCAGTACTCTATTAGTTGTGACATTATAAATCAGAGAGCTTACAAAAAGGAGGCCAGTTCTGTGGACGAATTGTGTTTGGTTGTTTGTTCAGAATTGTTTTTGTAGGAAATGTGTAGCTCAGTTTACAGATCTACTGTACTGAAAATGAGACACTCAAAAGGACTGAAAGTCAGGTGAGCTTCCCCCCAGTGATACCAGCCAGGTGCCTTTTGTGGCAGGATGCCAAGGGGAAAGTGTGCAGTTTGCAGGATTCATATATCATGGTTCTTTGTAACGAGAAGTCACACTGTTAATATCTAAAACATATGTTTCCACACTGTCCACAGCACTGAGTGCTCCTCAGGAAACAAAGCAGTTGGACAAAGCAAAGTATTGGGTAATTCAGACACTGTTTTTATACATATGTATATGTGTGTGTGTTTGTATGTTTATAGATAAAAATCTAGCTAACAGCACTGGAGATTGTCACACTGAAAATTACTGACCAGTTAATACCCACTGTGTCTAACTGTACCATAGTTCTCCCAAGGAAAGTAGATCCTTGTGTAGCGAGCAAAGTTCAGAGCTAAGTTCAGACACCATTTTCCCTTCACAGCCCTTTCCCCAGTGCCCGCCTTCCCACTGTGTTTGCCATATGCTGTCTCATGTGAAACAGCGTTTTGGAGAGCAACCTGCACAGAATTGTGAGATAAAGTGCAGCCGTTGGAGCAGGGACTGCGTGGCAGGGCAGCAAAGCACGTAGCTCCTACAGGAGCAAAGGCTTATCTGCTGAACAGCGGGGACAGTGTTTGTATTGGGGTCTGTGGCAGATCAGTGAATATGGGAAATGGGATTTAGGTAGCATTCCGCAGAGATACAGGTCATCTAACAGAAGCGGATGTGAGCAGGCTCACTGGAAAGAAGAGCCATCAGTTAAAGGAAAATGTTACAGGTGAGCATCAGGTCACATTGTGGCAGGTTTTATGGGCCTTTTGAGATGTTAGACACCTTCAAGTTTTTCTTGATTTCAAAGATTTGAGTACTAGGACCATTCACGTTGGAAAAGAGCTCAGAAGGTCTCTGGTCTAATCTGCTGCTCCAAGCACGATCAGCAATGAGATCAGGTTACTCAAAGCTTCATCCTGTTAGGACTAACAAACTGCAAACCCCCCTGGTCAACCTGCTCCACTGCTCCACTGTCCTCATCTGCATCTTCTTTTATCTCATCTGAGAAATTAATTAATGCTTCCAGTTGCCAAATATCTCCTGCATCTGTTCCTGCTTCATCCGCATTGATAGTGGCACCTGGGAATTGCTGTGGCATTATGATAAAAGTAAGAAAACAAGAAGGATGATGCCGTGTTATAAACTTAACCCCCCACCTTTGTTCAGGGGATAGTAAAACATTAGCTGATGGCACTGTCATGTTGTCAACAGTCTCAGTTGGTTTATTTAAATTATGTAGGCTAAAAGGCTTCAATGTAGTCATTTTAGGAGCATCCGCCTGACATCAGTACAGGCTGAAAATATTCTCACTGTCATCAGAACAAGGATTTCAGTCCCAAAGGATGTTTTATGAAGGACAAGAAGCAGCTGTACAAGCATTCCTGCCAAAATAATCAAAAAAACAGTAACTAACAGTAACTGGAGTAAGTGGCTATATATTTTGCACCCTGAGAACTGCAGGGAGTCAAAATGAGACCAACAGCTGTGGAAGAAGTAGTTAAGTAGTTAAGGAAATAGAAAAGAACAGCAAGATACTCCATGATATGAATTTTTATTCATTTTGAGGTATGCTTATGTGCCTTCTGAGACAAGGGTCAGGCTGCTCATCACCTCAGCAAACTAAAAATCAGCAACGTCATTTGGGTCCCAAAGAAAGCAATGATAAATGTTCTTCCCACACCTATGCATGGAGGTGTGGCACTCTGGTCTTTCATCAAATCTCTGTTTGCAGGCAAACAGCTTGCTAGATAAAGCTACTGCCTAGTAAGAGCCTTTCATAATGTACGCTCTAAACCTGGCTGGGTCAACCAGGAAATTTTCTCCAATTAATAATCCTTCCTCTCTGAAGTTGGCGTTTTTTAGATAATTCTGTGGACACTGCAGTGTGCTCAAGGGCAGAATATTGGCCTGGTTACACCACACTCCCTCCTCAGACATAAGGCAGAATTTTCAGTCAGGATATTGCAGCTGTTCCACCGCTGTGCACTGCGGTGTTATGCAATAATTTAGGCCAGGAAATGGGGATTACTTCATACCTTATGCAGAGTGGCTGATGATTTATGAAAATTCTCAGAGGTAAAGTTTTATTTTACAATTAAACAATAAGCAAATAAATACATGAAGCAACGGCACTAAAGTCAAGCAGGAAGCCTGCTTAATGAAGAACTAAAAGTACATAAAATGTCAGTAACACATGGAACAAATAAAAAATATCCTCAGCCTGTTGACCTCAACTCCAGAGTTTACCAGAACTATTTTGCCTGCTGATGGATCACACAGAAGATGCTTCACAGGCAGGAAGAACTACTTGATCCAAACACATAGTACACGCTGTTTGACGAGAAGCAAACTATAAAGAACTAAACAGTGAAATGCTGCTAAATCATTTTCTTATGCATGAGGACATTTGAAAACAATGGCCATCTATTCTGCTAATCAGAAAATGACAGACATTTAATAAACAAGCCCTTGCAAAAAGACCTATTTACTGTCTACATCTACACTAAAAAGTCTTACTTTTAAAGATTAGTTAGAAAATCATTAAAAATGAATTGTATTAATACTTATGCAGAGTTCCTTTTAGTAGAAACCTCAGTAAAAACCGTAGCAAATGCTAAAGTGGAAAACAAACAAAAACGTTCTAATGCTGAAATAAAAATGCAGAGAACTTCAGGGAATCTGGTTATTTTTGATTAGTCATACTAATTAGCACAGTGAAAGCCTCAAAATTGAAGATGATGACCAAAGCTTAGCATTGCCAACTGCCTGTCTTCTGATATAAGGCGAGTCTGACTACACTGGCATTTGTGAAATTGTTTTAGTACTTAACAGCTAGCAGTATTTAGGTACAGCACAAGACACTGTGCCATTGTGTTGTTGTTGATTTCTAAAAGGAATGTTTGATCCTGCAGCATTTGATCCACTGCATTCATCTAAGTGCCTGACGTTCTGGCCTTGCTCCACAACACCCAGTGCTGCAGAGCACAGCTCAGCGGATGTGCAACTCAGTGTTGCTTTTGCACACACCAGTACAGAAGGAGACTGAGGGGCTTAAATCATTTCCTTTCTGACACCTAATGAAGCATCAGACTTGGTTCTCCTCATTCTATGGTACCCTATGACAAAAAATGTCATTAGTGCTCAGAAAATTAGTCTATTAAAAACAACCAGCATTTTAAGACTAGGAATTTCTGTGGCATTGCATTTCACTCATCAACTGTGTGTAACGTGAATATTTACAGTTCTAAATATATTACAACCCCATCTCCCAGGAGTTCTTTTCTGTTATAAAATTAAATTTAAAAGAGGTAACAATCCCTACTCTTTGGATGTCTCAAACATTCAAACAATTTTCCAGGTCTGATACAGTTGTAAATAAATTTTCCCACACATCAAACATGCAGTAGCAGTGAAGTGTTAGATCAGACAGATAATTACTGTCAACATTGTTAGCAATCATCTTGCCAATCATGTAGCAAGTATTTCTTCATTTGTGTTCTGCAGAGGGCTAGGTATGTCAGCAGAATAGATGGTGCAACCTGTCATTAGAAGCTCTGCTGAGAAGAGGCTGAACACTACAAACCTTCTCTTCCCCCACTCCCTCAAATCACTTCCCTATCTGCATGTTAGAACACAAAACCTTTACCATCAGTAATCAGCTTTGTCCTCCGCATCAGAATATGAGACACACTCATAACTCTGCAGTGGCTAAAAACTGAATTGTCCAGTAACTAGAGTCAAATCTTCAGTTTTCTTCATCAGCTGTGTGCATGATGCAGCCTTGTCAAACAAAAATACCTTCAGTTTTGAAAATCTAAAAGCAGCTTGAATAACACTGAATATATTATCAAGATAATATATTGAGGTATACACTGAATACTGAATATGCTTACCAAGATAAATACTAAGACATTCTGCATAGTTTTGGAATGGAGGAGTGCCTGAAAGGAAATGAGCAAACTGCAGTGATCCCAGATGCGTATTTAGGAGTGATTTGTTACATGTGATATGAAAACTGTCCCCTTTGCTGTTCTGTTTGTATAAGTGTTTTAATTCACCGGAGTTTACGTTTTAATTACTTCTGTAAACTTGAAAAAATATTAGTTGAGGCATCCACAATGATTTAAAAATCCTTTTCAGGTCAGCATCTGGCATGCTCAGAGGCCGTCCAGCCTAAGAGAAAATTCTGTATTGGTAGGCAAGACAAATCAGAAGTGGACTAAGAGCAGCATCGCCTAAACTATAAAACTATTTAAAGTTCCTCCTGTTCTCCTGACGTAGGTTTTTGGTTTATTTGCTTGTTTGTTTTTTTAAGTGCTTAGTATGCCCTAACTTCCTTATTTGTCCTTCTTTGACACCGTACATACTTAGAGAAATATAGAACTCTACAATATAAAGAAATGCTACTAATAATAAGTAGACTATCTAGAATTATTATCTAATACAGTATGCTTATGTGAATATATACAAAAACTTGTATTTCTGTACTCATACACAAACTTGCACACGCTTAAATTTACACAAATGAGACATTAAGTTCCATTAGAGCTAATGAAAATCCTCCAGCAGCAAGACTTTGGAGACTCTGCCGCTTATATTCCCTACAAGAAGAATGCAGTCATCCAAATAGTTCTTCACTAGCTAAATCTTGCTCCTCTTGCTCTGCAATCAACAGTCATTCGATTCAAGTTATCTACAAGAGGAAGGCAGCAGAATTTGGCTTTGTGGACAACTATTAATTTAAACAAGAAAGATGCAGATCACATGTCCATGTTCTTATATAATACGAAGATAATGAATTAATTACAGTTCAAAATACTAAATATGACAGCAAACAAAAAATAAATCCTTTTTACAATCCTTAGAACAAGAAATGCATTTCATTTCCCACTGTAATGTATGAAGAAAAATTTCCAATTTTTCAGGCATTCAAATACGTATTTTATCCTCCAAGGTGTTAGCTGTTAGCTCTTTTATTAAAAAAGAAACAAAGCTAGAGCACTAAAGGAGGAAGCATACAGTCTGCAGGAGTCTGGTCTAGTGCATCATTGAAAATAAGCCTGGCAATGTCTCCTGGCAACACTTTGTGTAAAGACACAGTAAACAAGTAAGTGTAAGTTACATGCACAGTAACTGAATGCTAGAGCTTTCATTTCTTAGCCAAAAATATTTTCAATGGTTCTATGTACTGCTCAGGAGCTGTTGCATCCATTTCAGCAGCAAACAATCCATGTTAGGCTGTATATAGTGGACTTCTTTAACAGAGGATTAAAAGTCAATTGAATACTTCAGATAAAAAGTAAAATAAAAAAAAAAACCAAGAAAGAACAATAATTGTCTTCCTCTGATTTTTAACACCTTCTAGTTAATAGAATTTTTAATCAGATACCTTAATGTAATTTCTGCAGTAGTTGTATAACTAATAGAGTAAATCTGATAGTTGCAAGGGCTATGAGGCCTTTTCAGCCAAACCTGTCTGCTCTGCTTTAATTGTGCTGGCTACTGTATAAATTCTATAAAAGCTGTGACAGATTTATCACTTAAATTCTGCTCACCAATAAGCCAAACACAGCTTGTGACACTACTGCTCAAGGGCTTGGGTGTGAGGGGTTTTTTCCTGCTGGGACAGAGGAAAAAAGAACCCCTGCAGTTAAATCTTCACCATACTCTGTGTCTAAGGATTGCTTTAAATTTTGAATTGTCTTTTGAGCTCTGAATACTGTTCATAAGAAGGTTTCGATCGATTCATTATCTCCTTGATAATCATTTTTGACATTTCACCAAGGATGGAAACCTTTTTAACAGTATTAACTGAACCTACATTGTGTGTAGGCTGAGATATTAACTTACAGGTATTTAATGTTAGGTTTGGGTTGTTTTGTTTTCTAGACAGTTACTGTCCCAATTTCAGAAGTGGTAAATACCAGTACCTTTCTTCAAAGAAATGTCATAATATTTACAAAAAAAGATGTTCCTCAAATGTTCAATGTTACACAATTGTATCATTTGTCTAGGCTACCTCTGTCACATATGATAATGTATGTCCCTTGCAGAAAGACCTTTATTCTATTACCTAAACTCCTGTTAAATTCAGATCCATGGGCAATGTTTTGCTAGATATTCAACAATTAAAATACACTACCAATTATGCAATGATGCCTCTCCCTCCCCCTGGTTATTCTTGCTCCAAATGATGAATTACCATTTTAAAAAATCAGCACTGTGAATAGTAGGAATGTAGACAGATTAGTGCATTTTAAGTAACTCTATGAGACATAGATAAGACAAACATTCAAAGCCTACCAACATTTACATTGCTGGTTTTGTCGTTTCTAGTGATTCTGCCTTGGAAGAGAAGGAAACTTTTTGAGGGCTCTTATACTATCTAAAACATGAGGTTCTTACACCTCACAGGAGTTAAAGCCCACTCCTTTGTTCTACTGTACATCCTTCTTCCCTAATTGTAACAGCTGCAATTATGCCAAAAATTGTGTTAAAAGTGGGAAAGAAGGATCAGTGATGGTGTTTCAGAGGAGGATAGCTGGGGAGAGCAGTTAAATCCCAGTGATGTTTACACTTCAAATAAGATGACAATCATAGTAAAGCTTACGGCACAGCAACTTGTGACCAATGAATTTTGCCTTTCTTCAGTTTTTATGCCACCGTGACAAAGGGAAATGTTTTTGTTCTGTGATAACCCAAAATAAATGTTTCATGAAATCTTTTCTGTGAGCTTTTCTGTCAGAGCTCACCCAGCTTAATCTGCTGCTCCATGAGAACTTGATCAGAGTATTTTCCTTCCAGCTACTGAGTTGAAGTGTCTAGGCTGCCAAGCAAGCATGATGGTTTAAAACAGTCAATGTGAAAAATATGATAAAACTAAAATAGATACAAACTTGCTATTCAGTGCAGTGAATATTTCTGTAACAAGTAGTTTTCTGACTGTGACTTCATAAAGCAAAAATAGCCTTATTTTAAATATAGAAATAGTAACTTAAACATGGAAATACTAATGCTCATAGGTGGAACATGTGAAAAAAAGCCAGCACCTCAAAGTTCTGCCAACTCACACAACTTTGTTGTTTTGCCATGTGTGCAGGCTGATTTGTACCAAAGCTTCAAGTAGAGATAAAAAAAAAGAAAAAGCTAGAGAGGAATAATCACAGTGGGTAATGGGGTAAATGTGAAGTCCTCAGAGCAGCCAAAGACAAAAAGAATGAAGTTTGAAAATAAGTGAAGCCCAATAAGCTGTTTGATAGCATGGATACCAAGCTGTTTGATATCATTCCTCTGGCACGTTGGAACTCAAAAACCCAAGAGACGCTTTTCAAATAACTCCCCTCTCCAAACCTGGAGAAACAATCTCTGTCCTTGGTGTCCAAGGTGCTGTATTTACTCACTAGCATGAGCTAAGTCCAAATGCAGGTGACATTGGGAACAAAGGCACGAAAAGCACATGAGAGCAACACATTCAATACAACAATCCAGGCAAGAGCCTAATCCAGCTGGGTGTCTTAGAACAAACAGCCTTACCTTCACTCTTGCCTCAGAGAGCTTTGCAAATGTATTATGCGTTTCCCCCTTTCTCCAGTCTACTCAGACAAGCTCACATTTAGGCAGATCCATTTGGTGTCTATGGAACATGCATTATGGGACTGTAACTGTCTCAGCCAAAATGACCAAGTCCCTGATTCTAGGAGACCCATACCTGTAACACAACAGGCTGCTACTTCTGTACCTTCAGCCCATCTTGCTCAGGCCTGCCTACTCCTTCAAAGCAATCTAATCTCTGTGCTTTATCTTCACAAAAGTATCAGTTGTACGCAGTATTAAACACAGTACTTACTGTCAGGGAGGCACTCCCAACAGGAGAGAGAAGCAAGCACATCATTATCTCGACTCTTCTCCAGGCTTCCTAGCTCAGCTTCCAAAAAGCAGACTTACTGGGCAGGCTGACGTGTCCCTTAGAGTGGTTTTGGTGCTGTTCTCTTTTCCTTTTCTCACTGGGCAGAAATATAAGCATTGCCCAATCCAAAGTAATGCAAAGGAGGCTTCGGTCCATCCAGTGTTTCTGAGCAGTTCTAAGCCTCTCATACTCTCACAGTCTTTGGTGGCGCCAACAGAAGAGCTTCCAGCATCCATGCACCAGGCTTTCATCTTCATACTGCAAACAAAGTGTTTGATAATTTCAGACAGAGCACTTTTTTAAGATCCCTGAACACTCACTGTTCAAAATGTGTATCTGAAATCTGACCCCATATTCAAACTAGACTGTCACTACAGTAAACTTAAGCATTGGTTCTTCAAAGCATGTGAGGGACTGCCCTGCCAGGTTATGAAGTCTCTGTAGCAAAAGAGAGTTCATAAACAAGAGACAAACCCAAATCTTTTATTTCTACCTTTCTGAGTGAAACTACCACTGACATGAACTTAATGCTCTTTTAAACTCTAACAAAGTGCACAAAAAGTTGTTCTGCACTAAGGAAAAAAAAAATTTGCAAATTAAAGGTCAAACTGTCTTCTCAACTACAGAAACATAAGACCTGAGTAAAGGCCCTTGTATTCATTAGAGTTACTTCAGATTTACATTGGAGAACACAGAGTGGACTTGAGAAAGTCTATTTTTAAATAGTCTCCTCATCATCAGTGTATTTTACAAACAAGCTGCTTGATTCAGCACTTTTAGAAGCCTTAAGGAATGCAATCAGACTGTAAAAACTACTGAGAGATTGATTATAGTTCTCAGCTATTTTGACAAGGGCTTTAAGATTGTCCATGTGAAAGTGATGAAATTCTGCTATTAATTAGAAAATTAAGAATTTTCTGCATGTGACCAATGCAGAAGTTTTGTGCAAAGGAGTTCTCAGATTGCTTTAACAGTGTATCAGAAGTAAATGCTGAAAAAACTGACTGTACTTCAAGCTCCTAAAAGTGCTCAGGCTTCTTGTTTTACTTGCAGCAACAGGCCTTTTAAAGTAGAATGATTATAGGGTGTTTGCAAGGTTTCTTATGCAATTGCAAATCTAAATACTTAACCTAAGGAAACAAACTACAATTTTACCGAGGTTCCTGTACACAGATCCAGATCCCTGGCTGAGTAAATTAAGCTAACTCCCTCCAAATCCTAATGTCTCAGACAAATTAGACGAAGGATTACCATACCATAAACCAAACTAATTTCAACAATACATTTTTTTTTAGACTGGTGTGAGTTAGCAAATTACTAAAATATAAATTCAATTTAGAAATTAACAGAGGTGGATGTTACATCTCGGAATCTACTCATGTGGATTCTGATGTTACAATGTCTGGATACAAAATAATCCAGAATCAGAACTGAAAAGGTTCGAAAACAGACAAAAACCTACACAAGTTCAAATAGCCGTGACTGCGTTCTCCCCTTCAACCACCTGGGTTATATCCCTGGCTCCATTCTTTCTTGGACTGTCTCTGAGCAGCCAGCACAGTTTTGGCTTGCTCTCTTGTGGCCAACATTAGAGCTACAATTGTCCTGCTGCTGTTCTGTTCCAAGGGCCTCCCTCCCTGAGTGGCTCTTCTGGAGCGTGACAAGTTTCCTCAGATTACAGTCACTTGCAGCTGAACCCTAGTAAATGACTCAAATAACAACCAAGTTATGTGGTTTAACATGTTGCCAAGCATCAGCTGAGACACAGAACCCAGTACATGCAGATTTCCAGCGTGGGAACTCAGCACTGCTGAGCCTCCAAGGCAGTATCAGTCCTATCCTGTACCCCTCGCATCGGTGAAGTCTTCTGGCACAAATGTGCTGCCAACAACCTGCAGAGAGGTCTTCGAGGCTGAAAGTGTTTTCAGAAGGATGGCCTTACATTTTCAGCTGCTTTTAGCTGCAGCCTTTCAGAGCTGGAGCTTGGTTATTTGAGGATACTGTTTATGTTTGCTAACAGGTGATGGCAACTTCAAACACTTTCTGGAATCAGTGACTACTGCCTGTTTGGTAACTGTTTACATTGCCTGTTGGGAAATTTGTGTTATTTTGTGTATTTTTAAAAATGCCAGATGCTGAAAAGGTGAGGACTTTAACAGACTGAAATATTCCTTGATCCTTTATTAACATTGTGTCAGGCATTATTAACCTCCAAAAAATAGTTTTATGCTAGTAAGAAGAAAAATAGTTCAGAGCACCAGAGCTGGCACAAGAGCAGAGACACAGGCAGATTGATCAGAATTGTATCCCTGAACTACATCACCCACTTATCTGTTGGCCAGATCAGCTCCTACTCACCTCACCACCTCTCAGGAACAACAGTGCAAGAACATCCCAACAACAGAACCACAGCAGTCCTGAAATGAACTTGAATTCGGATGTCACAGCTCTGCACAGGGAGTTAAAAGGTGCTGACCATTCCCCTTGCTGAGTTTGAAACACAGCTGCTCTTATTGTGGGTATGACTGTAATGTCAGGAGTGGTCTTGTCTCAGGAATCCATTAATTTTGAAAAGGACTTACCAAAAGCCCATTCCTTATCAGTAGAAGAATCACCAACTTGTAGTAAGACCAGAAGCTGAAAACATTCCACATTTGCTATTATGCCTCAAGACCATTATCACTGCTCTTCTGAACCAACTAATAAAACCGAGTGATGGATTTTTGATTAGTAAACATTAACGGCATTTATTACTGAACATAAAAAGGATAATCATTACAGAAATTATACTTTGACTACTGGATTACTTGATCATCAACCTTTGTAACATATCAACAACAACTAAAACACTCCAGCAGCGGAGGGTTAGCAGAGGGTCAGAGTAAACAAATTACTCAACAAGAGCTACAAACTACAAAGCACAGTGAGTAATATCACCAGAACTGTTCTAGGTGACCCAGATACGTGGATTTCCTCAGGAATTGGAAGGATGAGCCTCAGAACCACTCCAACCCCTGGGCAGCAGCTCCCCAGCAGCTTCAGTTCCTCTGCTTTGGGCCTGCCAGGATCACAAAGCACTGGTGCACTGCAGAGGAGAATGGATCAGCTCCCTGACCTGTCCCACCCCACAGTCCCACACACGGCCACGGCAATGCAAGGCTGCAGGCACAAGTGTGAGGTTGCAGGTGGAGGGAAGAGCAACAGTGACTTTTTATGAAGATGTAGCCTCAGTTTCTCTTCCCATTAAATGCAAATAAGCATAACATTTGCAAGTTACTGTATTGTCAAATATACTTATGGCCAAATTGTCTTTTTTCATCCTTCTACTGGGAGCCAAAATCCTTATTCTCCCTAAGCCACTGCCAAAAAATTCCAATCACTGTCCCAGACATTCCAACCAAGCTCATGGATACCACCAAAAGAAGGTGTAATGTTGCTCACAAGCTCTAAGTTTTATCAAAATATATAATATGTATGATTATGTGAGCCACAAAGCAGCAGAAGTCAAACCTTGTACCTCACTTACGAGAGTAGCAAATATTTCAAATAATTCATGAAGATTTCAGCTATATTGCACTACAGTTTTAGCACAAGGACTAGGAATAGAAATACCATGAAATTCTACAGCTGAGCTGTCGGTAGCGGTCTGTAATTTTGGAATTACTTTTGAGTGTTTAAAATAATTATAAAACGTTTAAAAAGAAGGGATAAAAATGTGACAAAAACCCCCAACTGTAACGTTCCTACATCAGCCACCTTGACAAAATCTTACCCAAAACTCTCTACTGATATCCCAATGCTCATTAGCAAATATATAATCTATTTTGTGGGTAAATTACCAGACTTCTGAATTCCTGAGATGTGCATTCATTCACCAATTAACTTAGTGATTAGAACATGTAATTCCTTTCATAAGTAAATCAGTTTCTTGCATTAATTTTGTGTTCCTCATTGGTGCTACTGGAAGACATTTCCAAAACCTTCTTGTCACAGTAATTGGCTCCCGATACTATTCCTCAACATAAATTTATTTAGGATAGCAAATCGTGATAGTGTTATTTGTCCTTCTGTCATTGTCCTGTCACTTAAACAACTTCTGTGTTCTTGTGCCATGATGTATTTATAAAGACAGGAATACAGAGACATCACTGTGATGTATTTATGGTATGGAAGAGATGGAGAAATATTAAGACCATCCCAGGTCTGAACCTGCCCTGTCAGTCTGAAGCCATTCCCTCTGTCCTGTCACTGCCTGCCCTTGTCCAAAGTCCCTCTCCGTCGTTGTTGTAGAAATATATAATAATAGTGAGCATAATGAAACAAATGGTGCTAGTATCTGTAAATAACACATCATTCATATCCCCCCGGGAATACCTTTAAGCAAACCGCTTAAAGCTCTTAGAGCAGCCCGGGGTCACACCACAAGCCGTTCCTTCCCTCTCCCGGGTGTTCCCTCACACTCCGCAGGGGGCACAGTTTCCAAGCCCCGTTCCAGTCACCTCTCCCACGCTCGGCCCGTGCCGGTGCCCTCACGGAGCGCGGTGTGTCCCGTTCCCCGGGGGTTCCCGTCGGGGTCGGGACCGGGACCGGGACCGGGACACCCGGCACGGCCTCCCGCGGATCCCGCCAAAACCGCGCGCCACCGCGCGCGCCCGGCCACGCCCCCTCCCCATTGGCGCTCCGGCAGGCGCGCGTGCTCGG
>VWZF01002261.1:2414039-2524042 GCA_013396755.1 Sclerurus mexicanus | reverse complement strand
TGGAGGCTTGTCAGGTTGTTACTTCGGGTCTTACTGCTCCGAGCGGAGATTCGCAGTGAGGTTTTTATCACGAAGTCGCAGAGTGTCGCGTGTTGGAAGAGACCCACGAGGATCATCGGAGTCCAGCCCTGGCCCTGCACAGGACAGCCCCCGGGAATCGCACCAGGTGCCTGAGAGCGTCATCCAAACACTCCCTGAGCTCTGTCAGCCTTGGTGCTGTGCCCACTGCCCTGGGGAGCCTGTTCAGTGCCCAACCACCCTCTGGGGGAAGAACCTTCTTCTAATATCCNCGTGCTCGGCCGCGCCTCCCTGATTGGCGCTCCGGCAGGCGCGCGTGCTCGGCCGCGCCTCCCTGATTGGCGCTCTCCGCGGCACCGCCCGCGCGTACGCGCTGTGCCGGGGCCGGCCGGGGCTGGGCGCGTGTGGGGCTGTCGGGACTGTCGGCGCTGTCGGGACTGTCGGCGCTGNACAGAGGGATCAGTGCCTGCCCCTCCTCTCCCCCTCACGATGAAGTTGTAATTGCAGTGAGGTCTCTGCTCAGTCTCCTCAGGCTGAACAGACCAAGTGACCTCAGCCACTCCTCATGTGGCGTCTCTGTAGAACCTACATCGTCATTCTCTGCCCAAAAATCCCAAGGGATCCCAGCCTCAGGGGCTGGTGCTCCTCGTGAATCCACCCCCTCTTCCCTGGTGCCCGTAGCTCTGCTCAGTATGGAATCTGTCAAGCCCCGTGGAACTGCTTTCCCTCAAAAAACCTCATTGCAACCTTCCAGTATCCAAATGGGCCTACAGGGAAGACAGGAAGGGGCTGTTCATCAGGACAAGGAGCAATGGGTACAAATTGACAGAGGGGAACTCTAGGTTAGATATTAGAAAGAAGTTCTTTACTGTGAGGGTGCCGAAACACTGGCACGGGTTGTCCGTGGAGGTTGTGGATGCCCCAACCCTGGCAGTGTTCAAAGCCAGGCTGGACAGGACTCCTAGGGCTCTGAGCAAGCTGGTCTAGTGGGAGGTGTCCCTGTGCATAGCAAGGGGCTTGGAACCAGATGATCTTTAATGCCCATTTCAACCACTTAATGTTCTATGATTCTGTGAAAAAAATACTTCTATATTATATATTCTATATATATATATATTGTGTAGAGCCAGTGGTGTTTTTGATTGCCTGGGAAGCTGCAAAGCTGGGCCATAACTGAGCTGCAGGTTTAGTCCATAGCAAAGCATGGCAGTGCTGGTTTGCCTGTTGCTGTTGTAGATAGAAGACATTGATGTAGTTGCTGGAGAAGCTGTACTTGCAGCATGCCATACTCAGTTTGCCTAACCTTGCTCTGGGGCCGGTTCCTACTGTTGCACCAATTCCTGGAGACATAAAGAACCCATAATGCTGTTTGTTAGAAGCAAACAAAAAGTGCCCTTTGACTAGATTTTATTCTAGTTTTTGTCTTTTATGTCAGTCCTTGTTGCTCTTTACCATTCAGAGCTGTTGTTGTAAAAGAAAATGGGAAAACTTGCCACATCTGCCAGTGCAGAAGAGTGATAAATCCCACTAATGAGGTTAAAAAATCCAGAGCAGTGGAAAAGCTTCCATTGCTCTTAATACAGTTTTAGAGTAGTTAGATTTTCATTAAATTAATTTTGAATCTGGACTATACCTGTGATTATAAAGTGTGTTTTGTTTTCTAAAGTTTTTTGATGTATAAGTTGTGTACATGTTTTCTTTGGGGGGAGAAAAATGCACTCTGATTATAAATAGCTAGAAGTACTCTCGCTTCCCAGTAGTGATTGCTTTTGAGGGGAGGAGAAATACCAATGCATGCAAGATAACCTGTTTCTAAAGCAGTTAAGTGTTTAATTTTTATATTTACTTCCACTTTGCCTTCAGTGGTTCATTTGGAGAACAGCTATATATGCACGTAGCTGTCTTAAAATATCAGTAAGAGTGTTCACCACTAGGATTATAATATGGTGGTTTATTTTTAATAATTAAATTCAAGTGCATCTTTTGTCTTTCAGATTAAAGAGCAGAAGGTTGTAGTCGATGAGCTTTCTAATTTGAAGAAGAACCGGGTAAGTATTTACAAATTTTCTTTTGACTGTTACATTTTAGCAGAGAAATAAGCATAGGGACAAGAGGGGAAACAAAATCAGGGCATGCTGTCTTTAATTAGCTTTAATGCAGATTTTTAAACACGTGCTCTGCTGGTCTCAGAATAACTTGTCCTGCAAATGATTTGGTTATGTACACTTGTGCAGAGTAACACAGGATGTTGTGTGGGTCTTTTGTCTTTTCATGCTTTATCTGAGTTATTTCAATGTTTGAGTTGATCAGAAGACTGCATGAGGTATTCTTACTTTCTCTGTGCATGTGTTTAAAATAGAGTGTGATCTCTCATGTATGATGTACAGAGAAATGCAGAATAGTCATGGGTTGTTCATGAAATGTTTTTGATGGTACAACATTCTAATGTTGGTGGTGTTAGGGCAGAACTTGTACTTTTGGCATTAAAGTGAAGGGTTGTCTCAGCAGAGCCACACCAGCCTCTCCTGCAGTGTGGTTCCAGAGTCTGTGGCTTTGACTTTACACAGCGTGGTTTCTGTTTTACAGAAAGTTTATAAGCAGCAACCCAATAGCAACATCTTCTTCCTTGTCGACCGGACAGAAACGCTGTCTCAATGCAAAAGTAAGTTTGCAGGGTAAAAGTATATCAAGTAGTTGAATCTTTAAAAGCTGTATTTCTAGCTGATTTCAAAGGTATATTAAAAGGAAAAACTGGCAACTCTGTGTCAAATGCAAAGTAGAATTCAGACTCCTCCTTGTTTTTTTGACTGGATAAATACGAAAATGTTTTCACTTGATTTATGGATGTGATAAAGGAGCAAGTGCTGAAGATAAAGAGAGAACATCTGCTCCACAGAGAAGTCATTATTCTCAGTGCCCTTTAGGAAGCTGTGTAGCACTATGTCCCTTAAAAATTTTAAAATTGCACAGGATGAGGAGAAAGAAAATAACAAGTTTAAACTGGAGGTTAAGCTAGAAATCTTCATTTGAAACATGGGTATGGGGAGTTATGAAGATAGGAGCATGGATAACAGGTGATAGTGGAAGAAACATTAGAAATGCATACATATAGAAGTTTAAATTTCATTTTCTAGATTGAACAACTTTTCATTTTCTTTCCTTTGATTTGGGCTAACAGTGTTGAGATTTTAATTGAGAGTTCCCTCTTCTTACTGCAAATGTGTAAGTCATACTGATTATATAGGCAATAGTTGGCCTATTGTAGTGTGGTTTTCTTTGGGAGAAAAAAAATATAATCTTTGTGTAGTTAAAGAGGAATAAGCTACAGTGAGCTATAGTGATGATGGAACACAAACAGCACTTTGCTTAATCACTGTCTTATGTTTACCACTTTAATTGAACAAGTGGCTGGAATTACTAATTTCTTAGATATAAACTTTTTTGTTTATGAAACTGATTATTTGTACAATTTTGTCTTACACAGATACATTAGATGAATTAAAGAAGGCATACCAGGAGATGGAAAATTCAGAAAAGGCTAAAATGAAGAAGTAGCTCCTGTGAATTCCACGTGGCAATGTGTGGTATTTGTTGTGTTGTTACCTTGTGTAGCCAGCGTGCTCTTCCCAATTTCCTTAGTGAAGACACACTCCACTGTCTTAGAAGAAGAGGGCCAGACAGTAGCCAACAGTTGATAAAAACTGTGTCAGATTTCTCTTACAAATGTCTGTTTTCTGGCCATGTACTTCACTTGAGGGGACTGGTGACTCCTCAGCCTCTGGAAGATGCCAATAACAATGTTTTTCTTTGGAATGGGGAAGTTTTCAATGGAGTGCATATAGGAGATCTAGAGAATGACACTCAAGTAATGTTTCATCATCTTACATTATGCAGGAGTGAAGAGGATATTTTGTCACTTTTTTCATCACTTCAGGGTCCCTGGTCTTTTATTTATTACCAAGCATCTAGACACAGTTTATGGTTTGGTAGAGATTATTTTGGTCGTCGTAGTTTGCTTTGGCAATTCAGTAACGGGGCTGACACCGCTCTCTGTCTCACATCTGTAAGTGGTTATTCTGAACCAGGCAACCAGTGGCAAGAAGTCCCAGCATCTGGAGTTTTCAAAATTGATCTCAAAGCCTGTGCAACAGCTAAATCTTTGTCTTTAACATTGTTTCCATGGAAGTACAGCTGCACAGAGAAAGCAGCAGAAGAAACTTGCATTAACGGTCTTGACCAAGTGTCAAAAGACTTGCCAAGCCACGTATGTCTCATGGTGAATGAATCAAAGCTGTGTCTCAGAGCACCAGTTAACCCCTTCAATAAAACTGTTTCTGAAGCTCCAGGTGAATGTCCGGGCACTAATATTAGCAACGTTATCCGTGCAGCTTCTGTGGAAACCCTTCATGGATTCCTTGCAGAGGAACACAAGAAAGAGTTAGTGTGTCAGTTTATTGATGTTTTGAGTGAAGCGGTCAAGAGACGAGTTTTATGTCTCTTCAGAGATCAAGATCAGGAAACAAGAGAAGTTCCAAGCAGGTCTCATAAGAAAGCACATGTTGCGGTGCTCTTTTCTGGTGGCATTGATTCCATGGTTATTGCAGCCCTTGCTGATAAATACGTGCCTTTGGAGGAGCCAATTGATCTTCTCAACGTAGCTTTCATGATGAAAGGACAAGCTAAGGACAAGGGTACCACTAAAAGACGTACCAACCATGAAGTACAGCTTGATTTGCTTTGTCCAGAAACCTGTCAAGATCCTGATCCTGAAACTGGTGCTCATTTATCTTGCTTTGATGTTCCTGACAGAATCACTGGTAGGGCAGGACTGAAGGAATTAGAAGCCATTAACCCTTCAAGAACCTGGAACTTTGTGGAAATTAATGTTACACTAGAGGAATTGGAAAAGATGAGAAAACAATGCATTAATCATTTAATCTATCCTCTGGATACAGTCTTGGATGACAGCATTGGCTGTGCGATTTGGTTTGCTTCCAGAGGGGAGGGTTTTATTAGTAATCAAGGAGAGCTGAAACCATATAAAAGTCCTGCAAAGGTACTGACTTTTTTGTTTGCTTGTTTTCTGCCTTATGTTTGACCTATGAATGTAAAAACAGTTCTGTTGATTCAGAAATCAGGTGGGATCTTTGCTGTTTGAAAGGTTTCTGAAATTCAGTGGCAGAATGTAGAATAGTTCTGTAATTACAATCTTTCTGTAATTCTGGGGTTAAAAACTGCATTCAGTTCTCTTGTCATGTAATCTGTATGGCTTTTCAGTGAACTTGGATAAGCAGCAATGTGATGAGAAGAAAAATAACCATCATTTATCATTTTAAGTGTTTCAATTCCAGCAGTGGGTAACAGCTATTCTGTCCCAACTGTGTTAACAAATCTAGACATAAGTTTTAACTAAGCAATATTGTTTTGCACCAGCATCCCACCCCTGTAAAATTGCTATTTTCTTATTTAGGAATGCTATTGATGTGATAAAGTAGTAAATAACATAGGCAGAAAAGATGACTACTTGGCATTTTTTGTAATTAGAGTCTGAATGACAGAAATACAAAAAGTAGCTCTTTCCTTTTTGTAACTTATTTTCTTGTATGTAGTATTAAGTAAAATCTTTTTAGTAACTAGATGATTTTCTTGCGAATTCGATTCCGATTTCTCACTTCCTTATTTCTCATGCTTTATGTAGAAAGGAATGAACTGCTTAATTTTAGGAATTTACAAGCCAACCGCCGCCTTTGTGTTTTGAGGCTTCTGTTACTGTTTCTAATAATTGGTAGATCCTAAACCCAGAAGAAACCCCCCAACAACAGAAACCCCATCAAACACAATAGTGTGCCTTAAAACTATTATAGCACACAGTTGATGCAGTTGACAGATCTACTTAAGAATATGCATCTCAGATTTGCAAAACATATAAATTCATCTTAGGTCCATAATATGTTGAAATGGGTCGTGAATTAATAAGGCATAAAGCGAAAGTGTCATTTTCCCATCAGCTGCTTACTACTGTGTAGGTAAAAAATCAGTTGACCTCCAACTGGTATCAAATTAATAAAACACATTTGACTGCTTGTTAAGAGACTTCCACTTTTATAGTGAATTGCTGTTGAAGGCACAGTAGTGAGCCAGATGTAGCAGTGGGTTTTGTACTTACTGATGCAGACACAGCATTATGAGCCATTTTTACTTTGGGTAATGCAGTTGTTACTAACCCAGTAGCTGGTAAATTAATCGTAATCTGGGTGTACATTCAGATAACTGTTTAGGACATGTGACATAATCTTTAGAAGCAACGTTTTGTTTAATAAAGGCTGGTGTTTAACAAATGCTGTTTATTAGAAACTAACAAAGACATTCTTGAAAGATACTGGTGTATTTGTGGTGCGTAGGACATTACTTTGATGTTTTTTTCCTTGCATCAGTAGAAATGTTTGTGTGTACTTTCAGGTGTGATTGTGAACCTGTTGCAAGTTTCCAGTGACTTTACTGGAAACTATTCCAGTGCTTGTAAATGTGTAAGGCCCATTGCCATAGGTGATATCTTTAGAAGACTGTATTAAACTTAACATCCTAAAGATGTAGTTAAACATTTAAGACCTGTTACATATTAACTTGCATAGATACTAAGATTTGTTGTGTTCTGTTTCCTTAGGTTGTGCTTACAGGAATTGGAGCAGATGAACAACTTGCTGGGTATTCTCGACATCGTGTTTGCTTCAAAAATTATGGCTTAGAGGGTCTGAATAAAGAACTTGAAATGGAGTTAGGTCGCATTTCTTCTAGAAATCTTGGTAGAGATGACAGGATTATCGGTGATCACGGAAAAGAAGCCAGGTATCATTGTTTTAACGTGAAGCAAAACTGGTTTTGCAGGTTAGATGCAGTTTTTAACACTCCAGCAGAAAGCCTAATTGAAACTTGTGTTTTATTGTCTCTAGTTTTGTTGCAATTTTGTGAACGTGTACTATGTCGTGGAGTTTTTTGGTTTTGTTTTTTGAAAGGTAGTCTAGTAGTGTGGAAGAGTTACTTAAGGAAATTTAGTAACTTGATTTCCATCTAGAAGTTTTAAGAAGCAGCTGTTGAAATATAGGCAAAATTAAGTAGGTTTTATCATTTTAAGTGGAACAGTCTTCTGCACAACTTTTTGAGGTGTTCTGGTTGTGGTCATTTGGGGATTGACTTTGGAGAATGACAACATAATGTAGAAGCTGTGTATTCTTGTCCATGCAGTACAGGCATGATCAATATCCACTGTGTTTCCTGATGTTAAGTCTGAATAGTTCAAGAATCATTTTATTTGTGTTTACTTCCTCCATGCTACCACCAACTTGAAAAAAATTTCATAGGTGTTGTTCAGTAGCAGAGGCCTCTCAGGTGCATGAAGGGTTTTTTCATGTGATGTTTGTGCCAGTGGTTTTCCAAATCTGTTCTTAGTTGCACATTTTCAGTTTAGCGCAAGAACAGTTGCGGTGGTGGACAGGTGGTTAATCATGCATGTGATTAGGTACCAATGCCTGGAATTCAGAATGGTGTCAAAATTTGTTGTGTAAATATTTTTGTTTCAAAGTTACAGTGTAGCTTCATGCAGTGTTTTGTAATACTTAGAAGTTACCTTGGAAAGTGTTACTTAAAAATTTGTCTTGCTCTTCCAGTGTAGTTTCTGATGTTCTTAATTTTTGTTTTGTTGAAACACAAGATTTCTGATCCTTGTTCTTATTCTTCTCTTTGCTTGACTTTTGAAAACTCCCAGGCTTTTAAGTGTAAACGTGATATATTATGGTTTTTGGGTTTTTTCTCCAGGACAGTGAAACTGCTTTGGAGAATTATCTCAGTACTGTGACACTAAGATTTAAGGCACATCTATAGTTAGGAATTGACACAGCCTCTGAAGTCTTTTCACATAGCAGAGGGGAAAATGAAAACAATTTGTATGAAGGTTTTGAAGGGTCTTTCCCCACATGTGTCTTTCTTTCAGGTTTCCTTTTCTTGATGAAGATGTTGTTTCATTCCTCAATTCTCTGCCTGTCTCAGAAAAAGCTGACTTGACTCTCCCTCGAGGCCTTGGTGAGAAACTGATTCTGCGCCTTGCAGGCAAGGAGCTGGGCCTCACAGCCTCGACTGTTCTGCCAAAAAGGGCCCTACAGTTTGGATCTCGGATTGCAAAACTGGAGGGCCACAGTGAAAAAGCATCTGACACGTGCAGCAGATTGAAGTTATTTTCAGTAGATGAATTATAGAGCTACAACTTGAAATGTGTTTTTTCTACATGCAAATTCAGTAAATCTTTGGAGTGGCTTAGAATGTTTGGTCTGGGTTTTTTTACACACTTGGACATTATTAATCATTAAGGTAATACATGTGGATGTGTACTTTTATTAGAGACTCACTATGAATGCATCCTTGGGGGGAAGAGAATACTGGACTTTGAGAAAGAGAGAATAGCCAGAAGTTGGCTTTCCCACTCTTCCTGACTGATGTCAGTGTTGCAAAAAGCATACTGAATCTGTCTAAGCTGTCACATATACTGACTTCAGTCCAGCAGATTTTCCTGTGTGGTTGAACAGGACCCTGCAGCTGCGCTTTAGGAGAGGGTTTGGGTTATGGTTCTGGAAGGGAGAGCACAGTGAGGAGCCTGCCTGGGTTGCCGGAGCCAAGAAGAGCTGAGGGTGTGCGGCCTTGTCACCTCTTGGGAGATCTGCCCTCCAGGTACCATGTTTGCCTTTTCATCAGACATCAGAAAACAGACATCACACCCCCTGTGGGTGTTCTGGGGCCATCCTGTACAGCCTTCCTGTCCTCGGCCAGTTCTGCTGGGATGGTTTGGTTGGCAGTTCCCAGCCTGGGGCTCCCTGTGCTCCCAGAGAAACTGGGAAGCTCCCTCATTGACTCCTTAGCTTGCTTGTCTCTCCTTTTAGTTTTAGCTCTGTTAAACAAATGAAAAAAAAAGTCCCTTGGACAAAAAAAAAAAATACACTCTGGGTCAGTATGTGGATGCAAACATGGGGTTGAAATGGAAATATGAATGGACTTCCTCTGAAGAGAAGCTTGGGTTAGCTTGTCATTCTAACTGTATAAGGAAGGATTGTGATTACGGAACTTCTTTATTGAAAAAAAGAAGAAAATCAAAAGGCACTATCTCTATACCTCAAAGTTTTAACTTTGTGTAAGGAAGAACAGGCTTCTTACACCAGCAAGAGAAAAAATTAAGTTACTGCTGGAATTCAGTTGCAGGGGCACAGCAAACACATTGAGATCTCTTGAAGAGAATCTCTGCTCTCACCTGTTTTCTCTCTGTAACTTTTCAATCATGGAAGTTAGGATTTTTTTAACATATAGATTCAACTAAAAACTTTATATGAATTCTATTATATGGATAAATTATATATAAATATATAAACTATATTTTAAGTTACAAAGTGTAAACAATGGAGGTATTTTCCTTTGTGTAAGTTTGTATTTATTAGAAAGTGTGCTTTTCTTTTTGGTTGTTTTAATACTGAGAAGACTCAGTTGTGGAATAGCAACTGGAGTAACTTTTGTGATAGACACAGCATTTGTTTCTCTGACAGGTGATTTTCAACACTGGTAACCCAAGTACTGTCAAGTAAACATAACACTGAAACAGTTTTTGAAAAACTTATATTTGCATTTACTAATTTACTTTTTAAGATGCCAACCATCGCATCTGTTTCAATTTTGGCACCTTGATGGAATCTTCTTCAACTCTTTTTGAAATATCAATTCCAAGGGGAGCTCTAGAAAATAAAAGTGTGTATTTGTTAAAAATAAATAACATTATTGCCCTCTCACCCGGATGTACAGCTTCACAAACCTTTTTAACAATTAGCATGGGAGTCACAGTATTTCTGCCCCTTCCCTGCCCTATAAGACTGTGTGACCATTGAAATGGTCTGTCTGAAGCTGTACTTAGAAACATCTTCACACAGAGGAAATTTTGTATTTGTAGCAATTCCAAACTCAGGAAACACAGCTGTGATTTCAGAGCCATCTTTTGGGGACGTTGTTTTCTTTAGATTCTAATTTTAGTTGTTTTGCAGCTAAACTGCATTTACACACAACTGATGAATGCAAAACACACTAGAGATATATAGGTGGCTCTTTCTATGATAATCTTAAAAAATGTATTGTCTACAGCAAGCAAAACTTAGTGTTTTATTCACTAAAATGTATACAGCAAGTTATTTTTGAAGAATATTTTACAATTTTTCATGTGAAAATTTTAATACTTTTTTTTTTGTATTGAGACCATCCAAGTCTGTTTTCCTGAAAATGGAAAAAACCTGAAAAGAAATCCCAAGTTTAAGATCAGCTGATACTTTTGAAATGTTAGAATTCTGTTTGGCCTTAAGCCTAAGATCTGTTTAAATCCATAGAACAAGTGTTACCTAACTAGTCATTAAAAAAAATCAGTATTATCATTAAAAAAAACAACTACTATCAGATGATATAAGTTAAATTCTTTTTTTAATTGATTGCTCATTACAAATACACAGTCGGACTTGGAGCATGTTGATTCATGCCTATGGTGACTGAGAAGCTAAGGGAGTATTGCAGCTTAAAGGGCTCCAGTTTTCCTGTACCACAGTGGTAGGAGGAAAACACAAAGTACTGTTACAATGTATAGCTGTTTAACTCTCTGAGCCAAACCAAACATAAATGCCAGCCATGATCATTTGTATTTCACAACTGCCTTGAAAAGTAACTTTTACGTGTGCTGCACAGGCACTTCTCATCAGCCTCTGTAACCTGCTTCCCCTTTGGTGAGCACAGTGAATAGTGAGGGCACAGACTGTGAAGGAACAGTCACTTACTTTGGTTCGTAGCGGATGCCATCGGGACTGTGGAGAACACCAAGCCCTGCACGTAACCTTTCAATACCATTCCTGAGCAAGAAAGGAATTACATAAAAATATATGTCATAACTCTCTGAATACAGCACGTGGTTCAGTCGACCACGAACAGAAGTTCTTGACTCTGATGTTAACTTTCAAAGAACATTATAGAAGCACATTGCAAGGAGAAACAACTCTTACCATGCAATCATAACACCGTTATCAGTGCACAGTCTTGGAGGAGGACACAGTAAAGCAAAGTCATTTGCATCTGCCAAATTCTGTAAACATTTTCGGATATACTGATTACTTGCAACTCCTCCTGATACAACCTGACAGCCGTGTCACAAAGAAAAAAAGGCATTAAGTACTGATGGGTCACACTCAGCTAAGCATCCTGTTTAAAAACAGGTTATCGGTTCTGAAGATAGCAACAAATAATGCATTTGAAGATAAAAACGTATCAAAAAGAGAATGCTAAGTGAGCTTATTTTGCTAAAAGACATTCCTGAATAAAACCATGTCAGTGTAATGGAAGGTGTCCCTGCCCATAGCAGGAGGGTCAGAACAAGATGATCTTTAAGGTCCCTTCCAACCCAAACCAGTCTGTGGTTCCACCGAAACTACAACAGCCATCAAGTGCTGGGGAGCAGGAGCTCCAATTATGTGGCTTTTGGGAGGTTAAATTAGATGGTAAGAAATTCTAGCTTAAACCCAACTATGAAAGACTTCATTGTAAATATTTATATCACTAGTACGTCAATCCTGGTATTTTAACAATGTAATAAATACTGACATCTTCCTCACCTGTCAAGGTAGAAAGTACAACGTGCATCTGCATCTTCAAAGGATCTTATATAGTCAAATATAAAAAGGAAAAAGAAGCATACCCACCAAGGTTGCATTTTTGGATGGCAGGATGCTGTGTTTCGTGCAGAACAGCATGGCCCGATACGTGCGCTGCATGATGTGAACAGTCACCGCGTGCTGTACGGCCGCAGCAACGTCCTTAGCACAGGAGAGGATCTGCCCTTCCTGAACACCTACAGAAATGTACCATCAAAGGGCTTTTCCTTAGTACGGGTCATCAAAAGCATGGTTTATATCTGACTGTTTAAGAGATACCTTCTTCTTTTTCTTTTTGTGCAATGGCATTATTGACAAGGTTCAGAAGTCCAGAGAAAGAGAAGTTGCAGTTCCGATACTGTTTCATGGGCAGTTGGAACACGAGCTGTTCCCTGTCCCCAGTCTGAGCCAAGTGCTCTATTGCCTTCCCCCCAGCCATGCTGTGGCACTCTGGGTGCTTTCTTAAAGACAGTCTTCTTGCCACCTAAGGAGATAATAAACATCAGACATGGAATCAATTCCTCCTGTAACAGCATCACCACGAAACCCAAACAGGGCACAGTAAGGGTAAGACATAACATCAGCTGGATTTTTTTTTTCCTGGAGTATTTAGAAATGCAATTCTAGAACAATTTGGGCAAACATGAGGGTCAACAAATTTTGCAGGCAACACTAGTTACTCTATTTTTAAGCTATAGGAAACACACACAAACTGCCATACTGTATTACCAGATACACAGGAACAAAGTTGGTTTCAACTTTCTAAAATCCCCTTTCTGGCTCCACAGCCTCCCCCAGTTTTTTCCTTAATATGCACAAATACTGTTTCAAAACTGTTTAGGAATAAAACCATAAGTACCCACTTTTACAAACTGTACTGACTTTTCAAACTAAGCAATAAAATTAGTAAGAAATGTTTTAATATGTGTTGTTTTAAACCTGACAGCATGCTTTAAAATGGCACTGTCAATCATCTCAAATTCACACTTGTTTGTATAATCAGTGTCAATGAAACTTCCAACACCAGTTGTTAGGCTGCCTATTTACTAAAAATATAATTAATTTACATATGTTAAAATTGATGTTAAGTGCACGTTTTTAACAGATTCTTTTGTTTTAAATATATGGTATTTCAAAATAGAAAGCCCTGTTATGTAAAGCTCATACTACACTGAATTACTGTCCTTGGGATGCTAATACTACCATTCTGTAGTATAAAGGCAATGGAAAGAAGAAAAGACTAGGTTCACTTATGTAAGGAAATATTACCTTATCCAGCATGTCACCTGGTGCAATATCTATGGACTGTCCAAGCAGGAGGAAATCTGAAACTCCTTGTGCTACTGCCAAGATACAGTGGCCTCCAGAGAGTAAAAGAACTAAGAAGGGAAATTCCAGGTGATGTGTGAGCCTGACAGTCAGTGCGTGAGCCTCCATGTGATGGATGGGTATGAAGGGCTTCTGGTGCCTGCTCACCAGGCTCAGGCTGTACTGCAGCCCCACTCCAAGGCTCAGAGCAAGTCCGGGTTTCACTGTAGTTGCAACAGCTGCAAGCTCAGCTACAGAGACGCCACTGGCTCGGAGTGCCTCTTCTACCACTTGCTCGATGTTTTCTCTGTGAAGTTGCTGTGCCACCACAGGAATTATTCCACCTGTTCTGGTAAACCAAAGAATTAAAATATATTGGTATTTCATAACAGATAGAATGGCATAAAAATAGTTTTCAGGCACCCCTTAACCTTGCCATATCCTGCCTGTTTTCTTAGCGCATTCTCAAACGCCTTGTTTATTGTAAAGGGCACTGAAGAGAGCATAATTATCACTGGGAGGTGAGAAGAGGATGTAGTCCTTTTTTGGTACAGATACTTCTTAACACTGTTCCAAAACAATGTCTGTAATGTAATATTCACAACTCTTCACTTGTTAGTTCACATTCTTAGCCACCAAAGCTTAAAAACATTGAGACATTTGGTGGTTTTAACAGTAACAATGACTTCATCTTTTATTCAAGCTAGAGAAGTAATCTGTCCCTTTCTGAAAGAAAATACTGGAGGAAACTCGTGACATGCACAGCATTTCTTTCCTCCCCCTTAGTACCACCTCCAGCAGCATGTATTGTGGCCCAAGGGGTAAGTTTCCCCACCTACCCCCATTTTTACGGGGCAGGGAAGACTTACATGGGTTGTACTGCAAGTAATAACAACAGAAGAGCTTCTAAGGCCAAAGCCTTCAGAGCAGCCTATTCTTACTGTAAATGGACTTCCTTCTGCGAGTGCAGCCCCTCCCCCAGGACGCAGCCAGCATCATCCACGACAGCAGCGCCCGTGTCGTCGCAGCTCGTCTCTATGCCCAGCACCAGCCGGGGGCCCGGCGCGCCGCCCCGCCACGCCGCCCGGCCGCGCACAGCGCAGCGCCACAGCCTCCCGGCACTGCTGCTCATTGCTGCAAGGCTCCCTGGGGTTCACTGCGAGAGAACTGCGCAGTCCACTGTCACCGCCTGTGCGCTCCCAGGGCGTGGGAGCGCTTCTGAAGCCGCGCCCGCACTGTCCCCTATCGCGACCTGTCGCCGTCCCCGCCCTCCCCGGGGGCGGCGCTGCCCGGGCAGGCGCAGCCGCCGACCGGAATTCCTCCTTTCCCGGCCTTTGTCCCCGCCCCGGGACCCACCCTCGGTCCCTGTCCTAAATGTGCCCAGGGCAGGCACTTTCACAGCCGCCGCCTACGCACAAGTGACCTCGTCCTGCACAAACAAAGAACCAGTTACTGAGATGATGAAGAAAATTCATAACTCACTGCCATTTCTACCTTTACCGATAAAGGAAAAAGCCAGGAAATTACCTTAGGAAGAAAAGAAGTACGCAACTGTGGGCTTGTCTTTTTATTATTTTTTAGATTTTTTTTTTTCCAGCTCACTGGTTGTCACTGCAACCGAAATGTAAATCAAGTCTTACATGGAGTCTCCTGTTAAATCTGAACCCGTTTTGGCTGACAGACATACAGCAGACTTCAAAATTCATCCTTTTTCCAAGACAGAAAAGTAAGTGCTCAGAGCTGTAGATGTACCTCCTTCACTCTAATCCCAGAGCTGATTATGTACAAGAACACCCCGTACTACCCAGTACCCCTAAAACACAGCATTCCTTCACAGTTCCAAGACATGCAAGTTATCTATACCTTTTTCTGCAAAAGCATAGTTAGTCCATGTGATTTGCCTACTCACCTACTTCTAGTTCAGCTTCTATCCTTACAACCCACCCAGTTTCCCTTAATGTGTTCAGACACAGCTGTAAGAGCTGCTTCTCCTGACATCAGCAACCCTTTCCTGCCCCCACCACAGGCCCACCCCTCAGCTACTGTCAGTACTGGCCCCATCAGCCAGTTATCAGAGAAAATAGTCAAAAAGCCACACCTAAAAAGAAATTCCAATTTTTCAGGATGTCCCATTTACACATAGAAAAGTCAGTGTCCTGGTAAGCAAAATGAAAGAAACACAACAGCGGCAACTTTCAAAAGCGTACAGAAACCAAGGGTCCAAGCTGATGTGGAAATCCCCTGAGCTGGCAGCTAAGGACTTTCTTCAGTTGTTGTGGCAAAAAAATTAAAATCACAAGAACAGAGAAGGCAGGAATGACACCATCAGTTTATGCTCACTGTCACAGTACTTACTGTGAGACAAACTTACAATGCAATAACAAGCACAATCACCTACAATCCATACAGCAGGAACTAGCTACTTTCACTTAACCTAAGAATGCGACCTCACCAGTCCCTGGCATTGAGGATCCTGGATTTATATGTAAAATTACCATCTGCATTATGGATGATGGGTATTTGTGAAAGACTGCTCTCCATTTCACCTGTTACTTGGACCTTCCCTTACAAGTCACTTGCATCAGCTGTACGTACAGTCTTAGTGGCAATTAGACTTTAGAGCTGGGCCTGCCCAGTTCTTCATGGAGATCTTTCTTCTACAGCTTTCCAATTCACATTTAAGTATTTGAAGGCATCTTCTTAGAAACTCTACTTTCATCCCAGACAATGCTGCGGGAAGCAGGAATTGTATCTCAGATGTAAAAGCATCTCTCATTGACTACGATGAGATACTGGGCACAGCAGACTACTCGTTTCCTTCACCCAGGGAGCAGCAGGAGCCATGTCAGAGGTGGCCAGTGTCAAACCTTCTCCTTAGTACTTATTGATGCCAAAGATCCGAACGCCATGCAGCTGTGGCAGCTTGGGGATAAGCACGGTCAGCAGAGAGGCTGTGTTGAGGATAAAGTGTGTCGGGTCATACTTGGTGTAGAAACTCGTCAGGAAGTACCTGCAGGAGAAAAGGGAGAAAGCTTAGCTGATGGCACCCTGGTCTAAAAAATAAACAAACAAAGCACAGCTGAAAAAAGTGCTTTAGTAATCAGTAAGATTTTACTTGTTAACAACTGATCTATTCCTGTATTAGATATCTCACCTGAAGTTCTAGAATATCTGCAGCAAAATGATGGTCTGAGTCTCTTCTCCCCATACTTCTCAAGGTGTTAAAAAACAATTCACTGATAGCATTTTCCCTCTGGCACCTGCTCCCACCCCTCTGAGCTGGAGTCTGACTTCTGCAGCTACAAGCCTGATTTACAATATAGCTTTTAAATAGTGTTAAGATCTGCTACCAAAATGCTTGCAGTTCTGCTACCCTAGCAAACTCAGTGATAAAGCATTTGAAACATTTTTCAATGCTAAAATGATTTATGCTGAGTACATCTCTTACTGACATGATTTTAAAGTGCTCCCATCTGGTAGACGTTTCCAGCACACTTTTCTTTAAAGATAGATCACAATCCTGTTCATCTACAGTAAGGAAATGTGCCTCAGAAAATCCAATTCACTACCACCTTCTTTATGTTTTAAGCCATAATCCTGTTCTTTGCAAAAAACTCATCACAGACATGAGGCAGATTGTTAGGGTTTGTTTGTTGTGTTTCTTTTCCCCAGCAAAACAGAGATGTGTATTCAGTTATACTTGTATACTTTAGTGCATCAAGAGAACCATGCACTAGTGTTATGAATACTGCAAAGCGGAGAACTATCTTTGGGAAAAGACATTTTTTTCTGAGGAGCTAAATGTATTTTTTCAGTTTCTATCCTTCATGGGCCCACTTTCTAAACATGATGCAGCATCATCCCTTCCCCCTCACTCTGCCATGCAACTGGACAACGTTCTTCAGGGAAAAACAGAAAGACTTTTAGAGCCGGATATTTAATACATATCTGATTTCCTTTAGTTACACAACCCTAGTTTTGTCAACAGACAGGATTTCTAAGCCATTTACAGAACTAGTGTAAACAGAAGACAATATGTACAAAGCCAAACCAACACTGGACCCCATTCAATGAGGACTGACACACTCAACCAAACTCAGAAATTGCAAAATGGTTAATAAATGCTGTCACAAAGGCAATTAGTTTAGATTT
Organism: Sclerurus mexicanus; assembly: GCA_013396755.1. Classification (NCBI taxonomy): domain Eukaryota; kingdom Metazoa; phylum Chordata; class Aves; order Passeriformes; family Furnariidae; genus Sclerurus; species Sclerurus mexicanus. Next base: position 2,506,853 of record VWZF01002261.1, on the reverse strand, counting down.
TCAATATTTATGCCTTCACAATCTCCTAAAGAACTTCAAGAGTTAATGCTAAGTTTTTCTCACAAGGTTTCTGATCTTTAAAACCTGCCCCATTAATAACTGTTTACAAACTTCGACTTCAACATATGGAGTGTCAAAAGCAGCAGGAAGAAAGACTGTTGATTGCATGGCCTATAAATTTGTACTCCCTACCTCTGTGATGTAGAAATAAACAAACAAACAAGCAAGCAAAAAAAGAGAAAAGGCTTTTAGAATGTAAATTACAACCCATTACGTTGCCACTTTTGAAATCATGGTTTTATGATTCAATTGATCCACAATACAGTTTTGAACTCACAGAATTATAGGAGAGATTGTGAAGAACTTTCTTGAAGATGTGAACTGTACTCCATAATCCAGTTGCTCCCAGTGTGTTAGTAGCCTAGCTTTCCCCTGATCAGGTGTTTCAAAAGGAGTTCCCTTTACTGCATGCAAAAACACATACATTCCCTGGGGAAAATAAAAAGGTTTTAGCTGTATTTTTTTATAACTGTTACATTGTTCAATGCATTGTAAAAGAGTGTGAGTGAATTCCCATCCAGAAAAGCTGCTGGCCTGTAACAGCAAATTATCAAAGAGCAAGGAGAGACAAGAAGTGATTTTCCCCAGACCGTGCAGTCAATGGCACAGTCAGAGTTGAAGCCAAAGTCTGTGTGACATCTGATCCACTCCCTTGTCTTCTACATTAGATGGCAAAAATTCCATGAAATCACCATAATTTTAACAAGCATTGTAACAAGTTTAGGGCTGCCGATTTATATTACCACTTTCCTAACACACTGTTAAATGAGTGATGAGGTAGAGTCTGCACAAAGCAAAAATCTCCCTAAGAATACCGGCAATATTACAAGACCTTCTGAAAGCTCTCTCAGCCCCCCCCACCTTCAAATCCTTAGAAGCTGACTACAGCAATCTGTTGAATCCCATCTGTCTATCTCTTTGCTGCTTCTCCTTAACCATTCTGGACTTTCTTTGTGACTGATGCTGTTTAATGGGATCATGCCATGTGTGGTCTGTTCTGAAAGATCAGTTTGGGCCCGCTGGTTTCAGATAGGGGAGTATACCCTCTTCCAGTTTTAAAGAACATTTGTTTTCCATCAAAGAGAGCACACCAGCTCCAAGCAAGAGTCTCTATAAGAAAACACAAAAATACGAAAGACTTCCTTTTCCTTCTCATGCACATATAAAAATTTTTATAGAAAGTTTTATGTAGGGAAAAAAAAAAAAATCACATGAAGGCAAAAATTCCAGCAAGTCGCTTCATGTCTCATTGCACCTATTTTTTGGAACAGCCTCCAGACAAGAGGCCTATAAATTTAAGACAACTGATTTGCTTAATTAACTTTTCTGATTCATGACATATGCAGTGTCTCAGTTTTAATAACCAAAAAGAGACTTTTAGGACAGATCCAAATGCTTACTACACACTTTATTTCAGGCTGGTACTTGCAGAAAGGACCACCAAAAATGCTTTCAAGGTCAGCTAAGAGTTTTCCACTAGTAGAAATACAAGATTTTTTTTTTTGTCAAACCATTCAAGGATTTGTTTCCAAAAGAAGTTCCATTTAAATGCTGAAATATCCAAAAATGCAATTTATCCTCATCTTCTAGCATTCCACTACAAAACTACTTGCCAGTGCATGCTCTGAACCTTGTTGCCATTGCAGCTACTTGCAATGAATTCAGTAAGGCATGGGGGAAATATTTAGTAATACTTGTCTCTGCCAAAATCTTCTTAAGTCAGACATGTCTGATGCTGTCACAGACAACTTACAAAATGCTCTAATGACACAATTCCACCAGTAGTTTTAAACCTATCTGCAAAAATAAAAATTTTTACTTGATTCGAAAGCATATTATCCATTCTCAGTCTTTACAGTGAACTAACATTTTCCTAAATGAGGAAGGATCCATCTTTTTGTCAAGACTTCTTTGCTGTTAATCTTAGAAAGCTGAGTTAGCAAACCTCAAGTAGGATGTAAATTGCTGGATTATGGCCCTCTTTTCTCTAAGCATTGAGGACCAATATACACAGTTGTATTACTTTAAGTGATTACAACAACATTAGAGCATCCTGGAGAGAGGAGCAGAAATATTCTTAAGGCCATCAGCTTCCAAAATCTTTTGCATACAAAAGTCATCATGCAAATCATGATCCACTGAATAACAAATGGTTTCAGGGCTTGGGTCAAAGCAGCCCAGTTTTCCCCCCTGCTTTCAAGAAAGATTTCTCTTAGGTCACATACAGTGACAACCTTGCATGCTGAAGTTATTCTGAGCTACAATTTACCAAGCTTGGCCAGAAATCAAAGCTAGAGGAAACAGAACACAAATATTTCTGTTCCAGAAAAGAGGTAAGGTGCTGAAATTAAACATTTTGGCATACTGACATTTATATAGAAAAATCAGTAGATAATACTCAAGAATTAAAAATGTGATTTTTTTATGGATTCAGCACAGCTCTCTAATAATAAACAGAACACTGTAAAAGCTGGTTGGCATGATGGCTTTACATTTGCAACCTTCTTAGCTTAATTAAATGCCTTTTAAAAGAATACATAACTATGAAAGGAATATTCCACATCTTTCATGCTTAAATCCAAAGTGATCCTGTATCGCTCCTCCATCCCAAAACAGCCAATCATCTGTGGATAAGGCAAGCAGAGGTGGTGTTCTGGCTAGCAGGATTTCATTATCCACACAGACTGGCTGTTTTCCTCTTCCCTTGCTACTGAAAGTGCACCCACATGAACAACTTTTCAAATTCTGTTGCAGGAGAGGGTACTTACCAGGTTGTGAATCACATTTGTTAAAGTCCAGGCGACGGGGACACTAAAGAAGGGAATGCTGAGCAGGACAATGTGCAGCATGCCGACTCCCAGCGCGTATGTCAGCCACATTCCACGACTGTTCATCACACGAGTGTTTGGATTTACCTCGCTGTGGGCAACTCCTACATTCATTTTTCCCTATAAAACAGATCTGTTTGAAGACTGAGACTGCTGTTACAGAGGAGTATTTAACATATGCAATTTTCAAATGTGGGAAAAGGATGTTTTGAATAAGCAGGTCTGAAAAGAACACAGTGCATAAACCAAGACCTACCTCAAGATCTTCGAACTATGGTTCATAGAGAAGTCAATGCTGAGGCAGTTGGGAACTGTTTGTTCAAAAAAAAAGAGCAAACAAATAAAACTTACAAGCCTATTACAGAAGGAACGTTAAAAAATAAAATAGTAAGCTGAAGCTGTGCTGTTAAAAGCTGAAGTTGCAAACCTGTAAGAAAACAAGCTTTTAACTTTTGTCCTCTGAATTAGTCTCTCTATCCAATAGCCAGAGTTCTTTTCCAGTTCCCCTATCAGACAATTTTCCTCCTGTTTCTTGTTCATGTAGTGGTTAGTGAAGAATTCTGCATATACCAATTGCCCAGCCACCTACTACTGCTAGAAGGAACAGCCAAGGACTAATTTATGCCTGTTTTTCTTGCAGCAGAGTGCAGATTCCAGATCCTCCTCCCTTACCCATCTGTTAACTTTTCAGACAGGCACTCCCATCTTTCAAACGTGGCTGAAATTAGAGCAGGCGTTCCAAAGTCTCCAAGCAACAGACACACGCACAGGGCAGCTTCATGTGCCGATTTATTCAGAAAACGGACACAGCTTAGGGATGGCGACACTCTTTTCATGTTGTGGTAAAATTCGTAATGATAATTAAAAAAAAAAAACAACAACAAAAAAAACCCATTGCTTACTTCATTCTCACATGATCTGTGGGACTATGTATATTCATTTATGGGGCCGGGAAGGGGATTTTTTCCAACATTCACCCGAACCAGACTCACAGACAGCACTGTTCTGCCGGCGGGCGCAGCTTGCTTTGGGCTGGGAAGTTTCTGACAGTGGCTGAGCGCCGCACCGCGCACAGAGCAAACGCGGAATGCCCGACTGCTCTGCCCCCTTAACAGCGGTACAGACAGAGATAGAGACAGAGACAGAGCCAAAGACAGAGCCAAAGACAGAGCCGGAGCCGGAGCCGAGCGCTCTGAGGGATGCACTGCCCGGGCGAGGCGAGGCCGGTCCTGCCCGCCGGGATGCGGCACCGCCGAGAGCCNGCTGGGGGTAAACGGGGGGGCCGCAGCGTGCTGCCCTTCTTTCGCTTCTTGTTGGTTATTTTTCCCCTCCCCCGCTGATAAAGCCCCGAGTTGCCCCAGTGCGTGCTCCGGAGGAAGGAGCCCTGGGGGGCTGAGGGAGGGCTTGTGCCCGGCCTTCCCGGGGCGCGCAGCTCCGTGTCCGGGGGCTCCAGCACCGAGCGAGGAGCACGGCTGCGGCCTGGCTGGTCGGGGGCAGCACGACAGCGATGCGGCCTTGAGCTGAAAGGCATNGACAGTGGCTGAGCGCCGCACCGCGCACAGAGCAAACGCGGAATGCCCGACTGCTCTGCCCCCTTAACAGCGGTACAGACAGAGATAGAGACAGAGACAGAGCCAAAGACAGAGCCGGAGCCGGAGCCGAGCGCCCGGAGGGATGCACTGCCCGGGCGAGGCGAGGCGGGTCCTGCCCGCCGGGATGCGGCACCGCCGAGAGCCTGCACACACATGCACACACACACATACACACACATGCACACACACACGTACATAAAGACACATACACACACCGGCCTGACCCTCCGCCCCGTCCCCGTCGCCCTCACGGCTCCCGCCCGACCCCAGGCGCAGCCCCGCTTGTGCTGTTCTGTTCTCCCCNGTGCCCGGCCTTCCCGGGGCGCGCAGCTCCGTGTCCGGGGGCTCCAGCACCGAGCGAGGAGCACGGCTGCGGCCTGGCTGGTCGGGGGCAGCACGACAGCGATGTGGCCTTGAGCTGAAAGGCATCAGAGGCTGGGTGCTTGTCCATAGGTGGGAAGGCCCAGAGGTGCCCGCAGGTGTTCCCGAGCCGTGCCCGGCGCCGCATCCCTCGGGCTGGGCCCAGGGGAGGGGAGGGCCCACCGGGAGCTGGCCCCTCTCCCAAAGTGCATCAGTCACAGCTCACGGGAGATTTGTCTTCGGGATCTGCAGCCTTTCTGTTCCCTCCCGTGGCTTAGGATCTTTTGATGGAGATACCCAGCTCCCATCTGGCCCTTGCTGTGAGTAAATCACAAAGCACTTGGCACCGGAGTCCTGTCCAGCGTGTGAATTCGAGAGGAAACCTGCCCCAAAACCTGCCTCTCTGAACATGTGTGCGTGATTTATATTGGTCCATCTTCAACAACTCGTCTTCCCATGCTCCTTTTCCAGTTTGTGGAAAAACAATTTGTTGGATCTTTTTGCTACATCTGAAAGGGAAGCTCCCTTTGCAATGTAAATAACAGTATAAAGAGAAAACCTCTTTGTAGCTGTTCTGAGAAAAGTTTTAATGGTGCTTCCTCTTCATAACACTGTTGGTTTGTTTTTTTCCTCTAAGTAACCACGTTTTTGCTTTGTCTTTTATGTTTAAAGAGTGTCAGTGTTTAGAAGGATGTCGAGGCACAGAAGTGTCCTGTAATTGCTGTATCAGCTGCATATGCCCTGCAGGGTAGTGGTGCTTAGGGTTGATGGCTGCAATCCTTCATCATGTCCTGACTGTGTCAGGAGGAAATCTGGGTCTGTTCCATTCCTCCATGTGTGCTCATATCCTCGGGACAGGTGCTGGGTGTGCAGTCTGTGTTCCTCAACATATACCTTGGACTGAATCAACGGGGAAGCCAGGAGTGCCAGGATTGTTTGCTTTCAGTGTAAATAACATTACATAACATAACCCAGAGGGGAGAGGCCTGGTTGGACCATTCTTGAGGTTCAAAGAGCTGTCTAGCAGTGCTCTTTTCCCCCACCCTTTCTCATATGCATGAAAAACTGTGGGTGAGTTCTTTTTGTCAGGCTACAAGGATCAACAAAATATTTTTCCTGGGGCTTGGTTAGCTGTGTCGATTTGGGTATTTAAACAGAAATGTGTACTAAAATTCAGAGATTTGCTTGCAATCCCTTCGTGTTGGAGTGTCTCTATGATACAGCAAAAATTTCATAATGCTTTGTATTTCCAATAATTAAAACAAAAAACTACACTGATTGATAATGTGAGGCATCTTCATTTTCAAGTGAGAGACAGAGTGACATAAAAATAAACTGACCTGCCTGAGAACACATGGTACATCAGATCAGAGAGGCAAGGTTGTTATTAGGAAGTTTTTTGGCTTGGTTTATATTTTTGCCAGTAGATTACATTGCCATTGGATATGACTTTTCCCTTAGCACCCCTGGGTTGTCTCCCCACTTCTTTCCCAACACGTACTGGCTACAGAGGAAGCTGGGACCTACTATAACTTGAAAATTTTACTCTTCAGCCATAATGTCGTGCTTTGTCTACATTTGGAAGCTGCTGTGAAACAGTTTGTGTAGCGTTCCTTTTACACTCCTTTCCTGCTATTTTCTCTCCAGCTCCTGAATCTTATTCCACTATGAAGCAGCTGCCAGGAGAGACTATTCGTCTCCTTTCAAGTTCTCAGGTGATTACTTCAGTTGTCAGTGTGGTGAAGGAGCTGATAGAAAATTCCTTGGATGCCAATGCCACAAGTATTGATATTAAACTGGTAAGATCTCTTTTTTTCTCTTACAAAGAATTGGATGTAAAATAAGATGCAAGGAAAGTTGTTCCACTACGAATGTACTTTTTAGGCTATTGTGATTTGGGGAATGGCAAGGTATTAATAGTATTTATGCATATATATTTTTGCCTCAAATAAAAATGGTCCAAAATTAGTTTCCATTAACGTTTTTGAGGCGCTGCTGAAACAGTAGGGTATATTTCTGCTTCTGAGTGTATCTTGGGGAAAACCTCTCAACTTACTTAATATTCATTTTCCTACTTAAAATTTACGTTTTCTGAATAACAGCTTGTTTTAAAAGGTGTTGAACTTAAATTTACTGCTAGACTGGTATACTTTACACTCACTACAAAATATTGTAAGGAAGGTGAAAATGGAAACAGTGGATAAGGTTGTTGGCCATACTAGATGTTTTTGTAGTATAAATTACCACGTGGTCCCTAATCAGCATAGTTAACTCTGGCTACTTCCACAGTTTATAAGTTGTTGAAAAAAGTTGGCATGTTACTCAGGGATAGCGTCTGAGAAAAGAAAATGTTACTTATAATAAAGAATTTGATCTTTTTTTCCCCCCAAATGGGGCAAAAATGGCCAACTGATCAACTACTCTTACTGTCATATTTCTGGTTTTGCAGTGTTTTGTCAACAGCTGTATAGTAGCAGTGTCTCCTGCTTAGTGAAAAACAAGTGTTGTAGCATCCTGTATAAGTGGATGTATCCAGAACTCCATCCAGTTTCCTTTCCTGCAAATAACAGCGAGTGTATAAGGTATTATTGAATTAAGTGTTAGACAAATGCTCTTAATTAGGAGTACAATTAAATTTCTGCTTATTTCTTTATCTGTGTCTCTGCTATCTTTTCTGAATGAATCTTGCTTATTTTCCATCTGAGAATGGTTTCCTGCAGATGTCAAGGAACAGGCTTGCCTTAAGTGAGCTAATGATGCTCTTTCTTCACTATGGTCTGTCAGGGCCTCTGTCTTCTCAGTATTTAGACTGCATAGGCTCTTGCTTCATAAGTAACTCCAAAGTAGTGTGTGCACAGTTGTGGGAGTAAGGGTGTTGGAATCAGATCCTGTGGGTTGATCAATAACTGCAAGAAGTCAACAGGTTTTGGAGTCTTCCAGAAAGGTTAGAACAAACCTTGTCTCTTGTACTGGAGTGCTGTTACAGATATGCAGATAGCTGGAGGAGAAAGCCCTCTCTCCAGTCAGTGTGGCTTTCACAGCACAGCAACCAGCTGTTTTCATAGTGATAATTCCCAAATCAATTAAAAAGAGTGTTTCTAACCATTTTAGTGCCTGAGTCATCTGCACTACTCTTACATCCTTTGTCAGTCCAGCCCAGTCCAAATCACTGTAATTCTAAAGCAACAAACCTGGCTTTACACAGGTTGTCAGTGAGTAAAAGAGGTTTGCTGATAGTTCTCCTGTGGGTACTAGGGGAGAAGAGAAAACCTGCACCCTGTACAACTCTAGACAGTAATACTGTAAAACAATGGGGGTTTTTGCTGGTATTCTTTAATGTGGAATTTAAATAACTCTGACCGTGTAATAGAGGTCAATGACCACATTAACTCTGGATTTGTTCAAAATCATAATAAAGAAGGGAAACTTTGAAATTCCATTTTACAGCTTGATGGCTTTTGCGAAACTGCAGCATTTTCATTGTTTTGACCCTTTTCAGATATATTAGGAAGGCTAGCTGGTTCCTTCAGTCTTTGTTACCCAATTTGCCTTAACTAAGATAGGAATGACATTTTTTTGAGACGGACAGAAGTTAACGGAAGATGAAATGGCTCTCATAGAAATCGTGGCAGTGGTCAGCTGTAGTGGAAAGCTTTGGCTGCCGGTTTATTGTTGTTATCTTCTTGATTAACCAGACTCTCATAGGTGATGTCATTGAGCATCTTTGCACTGTATATCAAAGTTGATTCATACTGTTTGACATCAGTGATCTGGCAGAGCAACTTAAACATCTTGTGGCATGACAACCTCAGTAGTATATAGGTCATGGAATGTGGAGGAAGGTGTTAAGAATACAGAGTTTAAGCACTGTAATATTTACATAAAATGCATACAAGTAAAAATGAATAACATTAGAAAAGAAATAGAGAATTGTTCATGTAACAGTTTGATTCAAGATAAATTTCACTTTTCCTAAGCAGGTAAGTGATGTGGAAGTGAAGATCAGAATAGAAAATAGTGTCATTGTAAAATTCTCAAACCCTTCAGTAGCATATACAGCAGCAGGGTAGGTGTCCTGCCTATATCTTCTTTTGTGTTTTTATGTTCCGTGGAGGTGTATTGCTTAGGTTCTGTTTGCTTCCCAGTAGGAGATTGACTCAAAGATGAGCAAAAGCATTGTTTTTGCACCTGAAGACAGCTTTTGCGGTGTTCATTAATACCGAAAGTGAAATGTAGCCACATTTCTTCTGTGTTAATTAAATATATATGGTTCTTTGCCTACCTCAGAGGCATTTGGTGTTTCCTAAAGCAGATTATGTGTGAATCCAGATAATATCTTCAGATACCTTCCTTTTGTTTTTAAATTGCATAATTTTTTTACTTCAAGAAGTAACCCTGGGAGTACATTATACTTTTGCATAACTGTTTTCAGTATAGGCTCACATGAGACAGCAAAGTTTTTCTGTTTAATCAGTCAGCTTTCAGCATTCTACCATTGCATGCTCCGTCCAGCATCTGTGATGGTAGCCACTACTGAAGATATTCTTTCTAAGCAAAACTAGTTTTAAGGCTGCTTGGATGACATGACAGCACATTTTTCTGTGTGTTGCATCATAATGTTTTCAAAGAGTCAGTTGTGCTTCTGTAAAAGAAGCTCAGTTAGTGATCCTGCAGCTCTAATTACTTTCTCCTCCTGGCTTGTGGTTCTTTTGGGTGTGATTCTGATGTGCACATTATAGTGTAGCTGGAAGGAAGCATTTTTAGCTGCATATGTTTGAGATGATATAGAACCTGAATTCCGTCTTTTATTTAGCTGTTGTGAATATCTGAGTTTTCAGAGTTTTACCCTGTTTTTGCTGGTGCTTATTGAAATGACATATTTAAATTGGAATTCAGTAAAATATGTATTGCATATATGTAAAGGTAAATCACAAAGATTGAACTTTGCTTCCTTGAAAGCTGTTTTAAAAGAGCCTCTAGGAACCTTTGCTTCTTTCTGTAAAATATTTCCTCTCTTTAGAAGCTTTTTACTGTCACCCATTAGAAGTTTGCTTCTCTATATTGAGACAGAACACAGAACCTGGAAAACTACTGAAGTAATGAAATTGCATAAATCAAGACTGAAATTGAAAATGGTTCTAAATGAGGGCCTGCTGACTTTAATGGGTGCAGGGCTGCATTTGGGTGATTTCAAAGAAATTGATACCAAGTAGGTAAGAGAAGTGAAAAGAGGTGAGAAAGTCTTTAACTTTCCAGCTATGGGTCTCTTTTTGAGCTTAGGTTTTGCAAATTTCATCATAGTTTAAAAAAAAATTTTATTTAATCTCTGTTTTAGTTTTACTGTATTTATATTAACATGCTGTTTTCAATCCACAGGGTATGAATTACATTATTTAGTTAGAGAAACCATCAGTGTTATCCTACTTGTTGTATTTTTCTTTTTTTTTTCCCCCTTAAACAGAGACATTGAATATTTACTCAGTTCCTCCCACTAAGCAAAACTCCCACTTCTATGTGGTTGGCTGGAAGGTGCAACCTTGGCTGCTTCAAACTTGTGTCTTAATTTGGTTGCTCTAGTGCTCCATTGTGTTTTTGTCTCTTTTCAGGAGAATTATGGGTTTAACAAAATAGAAGTAAGAGACAATGGCAGTGGAATCCAGGTTGAGGATGTTCCATTTATGGCCATTAAACACTACACCTCAAAAATAAGCTCTTCTGAGGACCTTGAAAGATTGACAACATATGGTTTCCGTGGGGAAGCTCTGGGATCGATTTGCAGCATATCAGAGGTGAGCAGTTGCTATAAATGTGTTTAGTCTTTGATTTATGATTTCTTTTGTCTGGGTGTGTTTGCAAAAGTTTTATTAAAATCCCAATGCAAAGACTTTGAATGTTGCAGCAGCCTGCCCAGGATATGCTTTCCAAACCATTTGGCTTGTGTGTGCTGCCTTTCCCCCAACCCCAGAAGCCATGTCATAGGAATTTCTAGTCAGTGTCAGTCCTGCCCTTCTGTCACACTGGTCACAGCAGTGCTCTGTTTATTTTCCACAATCAGAACAGGTCAGAGATAGACTGTGTTGTGTTTTCTTTTCTCGTGTATGAGGGAATATAATGTCAAAGAGTTTTCTACTTAAATTAGGGTAAATCAAAATGAGGAGCAGCAGGTGGTAGCCTGGAGAAATAATTTCAGGTAACTGATGGCCCACATAGCTACCATTCCAGTAACCATTTCTGCCTTCTTATCTAGGTGATCAGCAGTCATGGGATCTTGCTGGGCTCCTTATTGCTCTTTGACATGTATGTGACTGCAATTGCACAAACTTTGTCCCCATGACTAAACAGGAACCTGCTACCTTGCCTGCCTGAATCCAATCCATATGTTTGTGTTGAAAGGATTGGCACTGTACTGATATTTATGATTTAACTTGTTGGCTGAAAGTAAGTGGATTTGTTCAAACCCATCTGAAAAGTGCTCAGGCTGTTAAAGGCACAGCATCTCCCAGTTCTGTTGTGTTCTGCCTTTCTGTATTCATGCTGCACCGAGGTCAAGTTTTGGATTCTTTAAGTCTGCCAAGGATTAGATCCTGCAAGGAGATAGCGATTTCTGTGTGTGATTGGAACCATCAGCTGCTGTGGTCAGGAGAGATGATGTTAGAGCTTGACTCCTTGCTACCTTGGGCTACATTCAAATTACAGTAGGCAGAAGTAGGTTGTGTGTTTGGATGGAGATTTCCAAAGATGCTTTCAAAAATGTTGGTGTTTTGCTAGATGATGACAGACCTCAGTCATTGGTTCCTTCTAATGCATTGTCAGAGCAGAATGCCATCTGTTCTGAGCATCTAATCAGCTCTATGGTACATTTCATAAGAGATGGGAGGTGGCCTGAGTGTATGAAATGCTTTAATAGGTATTACTTCAATCCTTGTATCAGTAATTACATTAATTAAACACTTCTAGCATTGATTGCGTTCTGCCTACCCAAATTGCCCCCTGAAGTTTCAGTTTGGAGGTATTTACTATTGGCCCTTAAGTAGGTCTGTAGTATTGTCATTTCCAATTAACCAGTTACTGTTTTTCTCTCCAGAGGCATGACTGAACTCCTAATGATTCATACGAGACACTAAAATAAACCAAAATATCCTGAAGGACTGTATGTGTGATAAACTTTGTCTTTCAGGTGGTTAAAGTGCAGTGGTTCTGTTGTTCAAAATGTTGGTAGCTGAACTCTGGTTTATGACTGCTCTTGCTAAAGCCATCTGTGCATTACCTTAATAGCTTACAAAACATGCAGTGATTGATTGCCAGATATGTTTGGGTGTGGAAAGATAATATGCTGTTTGAGAGTAATCGTTAGGTTTGTTGAATCTCACATAAATTTAAGGAGTTGTCATAGTCTGCCTTTTCTCACAAAGGATAAAAATGCCAAATTGTCCATTGATTTAGTTGTTTATTTAGCCTGTGTTGTAGGAAGTAGGAATTGTTGTGCTTTGTGTATTAGTGTGATAGGAATGCAATTAGTTAAATGGATGGAAATATGAATAATAAAAAATGCAGAATGTTTCCGTGCCTGTAAGAAACACCTTTAGAAGAAAAATTTTATAAACTAATTAAATGTAATTATGGTGACTAAAGTAATGCAGTGGTAAGAGTGGTAGCGAAGCTTATCTAACTCATTCTGAACTTTTCTATCCCCGATTAACACATTTTTTTTTAAAATCACTCTCTTCAGGTTTTGGTCACAACCAAGACAGCTGCTGATGATATCAGCACTCAGTATGCCTTGAATAGTAATGGGCATGTAACTTCTAAAAAGCCTTCCCATCTAGGGCAAGGTAGGATATCATTGTTCTGGTGTTGCACTGTGTCAGAAGTATTTTGTCTGAGGCTCTGTGTGATGTTGAAATACCTGTTCTATACTTGAAGGCTGAGTATGAAATCCTTGCAGCTGTCAACGTTTCTTGCCTTATGTCTGTCAGCTGAGAATGTGTTGTCATATCATAAGAAATGATATGTTTTGGAAGTTGTTTTAAATAGTAATTATAAACTAGTTTATCCTTCTCTGAGTCATTTCCAGATGACAGTGGAAATAAAAGCTATAAAAATTCAATGTTCCAGGTCTGTATGAAAGATTTGTTCAGGACCAAAGTGATGTTTCTGTAGGAGTAAAATCCTTGCTTAAAGGAGGAGGAGTTGCCCTGCTGCTATACCAAGGAATAGCAGGAAGGGTGTGTAGCTAATTTTAACAAGGGATTCCTTTTGAGATTTAGACTGTAGTAGTTTCCATGGCTGGGAAACCTGTGGGTTGCATTGCCTTGCCTTTTGTCAAAATTGTTGAATGTTTGACTGCATTCTGTTACATGTATTTAACTCTTAGCATTGTCCTTATGGGCTCGGAATTTATGTGACTGTGTTGGTAGCTGAATATTCCTCCTCCCACTGTGTATTGTACCTTGAACAGAGGTATCTGGCTCTTCAGGAACTACCCTAAAGCAAAGGCTTGTGAAGGCCTTTAATGAAGCACAGTGTTCCTTTTCCTCTAGATATGTCTTATTAGATTCTAGTCTGTTAATCATGTTACTAGTGAAAACTAACTTAATACTCACTGAAAGAGTCTTCATCTTTATTTAGTGTTGATTCTCACTATTGTCAGTGTGCATGAAAGAAAGCTTAATGCTGCAGTCATAACTCTAAATAAAGGAGGAGAATCATAGCTCTTGAGGTCTATAGATACTTTTTGGGGGAGCAGCATACAAACATGAAGTTTCCTCAATATCCAGTCAGTGATTTGCTTTCAGTGTAATTTCTACTTATTTTTTATCACCTGCTTGCAGGTACCACAGTAACAGTCCTCAATTTGTTTAAGAATCTTCCTGTCAGAAAGCAGTTTTACTCAACAAGTAGAAAATGTAAGGAAGAACTGAAAAAAGTCCAAGATCTACTGACAGCATATGGTATCATAAAACCAGACCTGAGGATAACATTAATACATAATAAGGTAATGATGAGTTTCTCTCTATCAGGTGTCTAAAGGATCAGTTTCTGATGAATTTATGCAGTTCATCTAAAACTTATATAAATCTTTAATTCCTAGGAATTTTCTTTCATCATAGCTTTGTTTTGGACTTCGGACTTCCACTTATGTTTTCCATTCACAGTTGTGTATTTATATTGGCTGCAGATTTTGATCTTCAACTTCTAAAACTCAGGCTCAGATATTTTTGGTCTCTTCCAACAGATGCCTGGTTAGATATATGAAGTATAAAAAATTATTTTACATGCTAGTGGCTAGTAAACATGTTGGTGGTATTTTGCAAACAAAGAAGTGAGACCTTAGTAGACCACAGGACCTGATCAAGTGTTAGCCAAAGCCGACTGAAAAAACTTGAAAGACTTTTTTGTTTAGGTTATTTAACTGGGTAGAGCTATACCTCATACAGGTAGCCTGCTGTGTGCTGAGTCATAAGAGCTCAATACATAACAATGATTTTATTTAAAAAGGTTAAAATATTCAAAACAGTTTGGTGCATGGGTGTAAGAACAGTAACATGTTACAACAACGGATTTTAATTGAGCTAGTTGATTTTTGTTTAGACTTGGGGGAATGAATTCAGAGACTACTTGGAGCCTATTTTGACTTCACATGGTACTGAGTGGTAATGCTACAGCACAGCTACAGAAATTAGACACACAACCACAGAAATCACATGTTGAGCAGTTTGCCTTTACCTGACCCAGATTTAATGTAGTGAATTTCATTGGCTGTACCCTGGCTTTTGACACCTCAGAGAGGAAAGTCGTGCTAATGAATTTCCAAGTTGCCACAAAGTAGAGAGTGACATCTCGTGGCCAGATCCCTCAGCAATTCTGTTTCTGTTCTAAAATAGTGTTGTTTGTTGAAATTTGGCCTGTTCATTGAGCAGTTTTCATCAGTTATCAACCAAAAATTCACACTTCAGTGCCTTTTCAGTGGAAATAATAAGTGACACTGTGTGCTTTCCTGGAATGAAAACAGATTGCTCTTCCTTTTCTGGAGTTGTTTAACATTCTCTGATTATATTTATGTGTGTATTTCTAAACTTTGTGTGTAGATACCATGAAAAACAAAAGCCAGCCTTTTGGCTGGCTACAAAATTAGTATTTCAAAGCTGAGAAAGTGTAGCTACTTGTAGTCTTACTTCATTGGGAGCACTGAGAATTTGAAATCAGAGATCTCGAGGGGTATCTGCTTCTAGTATCACGCTGAGCTCCTTGATATGTCTAACAGTGGTTCACAATATTGGTCTTAAATGTTGGTTAATAAAACTAATTTTGTCTGTATTGGTGGTTTAGTTTTGCCCTCTCTGGCAAGTTGCAAATGATTTTTTTATAGTATTTTGATTTCATCTCCTTTGATTAGACTATTGCATATCTTGTTTTTTGTTTTTATTTTCTCTGCTTATTTTAATACAATGACAATAATGTGCAAGAAGGTGATCCCATATCTTTTTCACAATACTGCAGAAATGATGTGATAGTTGCCATTGCAAGTTGGTTTTGGCTACGTATCCTACTGGCTTCAGAGGTACATTCTTCAATACCCCATTCAGGCAGTATAATTCGTTGTCATGACAGAGATGGTGCTGATCATTTTACACTGCCTTCCTTTTGTTCATTTAATTTATTTAGAAAAAAGGAAAACAAGTGTGAAAGCATTCAAATGTTTCATCACAAGAGGTCGCTCAGTAGCTGTTGCCGAGATGGGAAAATTACAGGCTTAAGAAGTCAGAAAGTGTAGTCTGTCTCTGTGACTGTGAAGATGCTTTACAATAGTCTGAAAATAAAGAACTGAACATAAATTCGGATGCAGACTCCTGTCTTTCTACTGCTGTTGTCATTCCTTGTAAAATAAAAAACTACTATTGCATCATACCTTTTAAGAAATTTGAAATTCTGAATTTCCAGTGTAGAGGAACTTGCAGTAGGTCAATGTGCATTCATTTTACCTTATCACAGAGCATGAATATTCTTTACCTTTTCCTTTAGATGCTGTTATTGTCCTTACAATTATTAATTCAGATCAGAAGGGTTTTTTTCTATACTGATTCTACAGCATACCCGTGCTACAATATTACTCTGCTGAATAGGGTTGTCGATGATGTGGTTTTTTTCTGGTATCTATTATATTTTTGTTTGAAGTATACCAGGAGAAAGAATCAACTTCTTAGAATAGCTTTATTTTTCATGTATCTCATAGATTACATATTCATTTAAAAACAAATTGTATATGCAGTTATTCAGAGGAGTTCTTAGAATCCCAGATTCTTGAGGCTGAGCCAATACTTTCTGTTGCAATGGAAGAAGATACACATCGGGAGTACGATCAGGTTCTGAAGCTTAAAAAGCAAGAAGATAACAGGAATAAGCTGTGACAGAAGGAGACAAGGAAAGATGGGTTGAGAGACTAGAAAGGGTAGTAAGTGAAAAAGTGTAAATCAAAGTGTATTTCAAAGAAATCTCAATAATTTGCAAACCAGTACTTAAAAAAAAAGCCACACCAAAAAACCCAAACACAACACCCTTTCCCCCTGTACCCCAAAAGAACCAAAACCAAATGCCGCCAGTTTTTATAGTCCTGTATTTTGTATGAAGTTAAAGGAGAATGGAAGTTTGGATGAGTCTTTGAGCAAGCTAGTCTAGTCGAAGGTGTCCATGCCCATGGGAGGGGAGTTGGAACTGCATGATCTTTAAGGTCCCTTCCAGCCCAAACCATTCTGTGAGTCTATGAAAGCACAGCCCTTGCTTTCCCAGAGAAGAGTGTAATGAGGCTGAAACTTTCACAGAAATGTCTGAGGTGAGGCATCTGAAAGTGGCCACCTAATTGTTTCTAGCAGAAACTTATTTTGACAAGTCAGGCCTCTTACAGAGCTGTTGATTGTATGTATGGTTTTAGGGTCAACAATACATTGCATGTTTTGTTTACACCACGTTTGGTTGGGGTTTTTTAACAGGTGTATGTCTTATGCTTTTGAGTGAAACTTCCACAACTTTTTCTTCTAGTTCTGCTACATTTCTTATCTGTGTTGAGTTTGGAAAATATTACCATTAAGTGTGGTTCTTCCCAGAAAAGAAATCAAACAATGCTCTTCCAGCCTTTGGGTTGTTTTTTAGTAAGTAAGAAAAGAGATGTTCTTTTATCACCCCTCTTTGGGTTCATTTATTGAGTACTCTCCATCAGTGGATTTCTGAGATAGGAGATAATCGATTGCTCTTTCTGCTCAGAATGTTTTGTTTGCATTAGCAATAAATAATGAATCACTTTGCAGATCAACCCTTGAAGTACTATTGCTATTTTGACAACTTGGATTAGCTAGTGCTCCTTCTTTTTATGAAGGTTTATCCTGCCAAGACATTCTTTGAATACTGATAATGTTGATCCTCTTGCCAGTATGGTTATGTTAGAAAGAGGTATTTTTCTTCTTTCATCACCATGTTCCTTGAAAGCATATTGAATAATGAGACAGCCAAATGGAAATAATTTACATGAGTATTCAGCAAGTTTATTTAAAGTTAATGTTATCTGAAGGCGTGCTAAGAACTTTTCAAAGTCAGCTACTGCTTAAACTGCATCAAACCCTTCAGCCCAAAATGCCGTGTTCCAGCCACTTATGAGCTCTGGCTGTGTTTAACTCAAGGTGACAAAACACAGCTTTGAGTAGTTCCAGGGCTATTCCAAAAATTCATGGCAACAGGTGGTTTAGATGGTGCCTTATCAGAAGGTCGTACCATACACAACTGGTCCCATGTCTTGTGCAAAGTATAGATTGGCCATAAGTAGGCTCAGTAAATTTTCCAGTTCTTATTGAGGAAAACTCTGCATAAGGGAATGGGGTTTTTTCCCCAGTGTTTTTCATGCGTAGCACTTTGAAGCCTTGGTCACACACAGTTCTGCCTAGAACTGTGTATTGTTTGTTTCTTGAAAGAGTCATGAGTCAGAACTTCATGATGCAAGGTCCATTTAAATACTCTTATAAAAACTGTGGATGGTATTCTTCAGCAAAAGCCCTTTGGTGGTGGTGTTGACTTAAAGGATGCTGCCTTCATTTTTTAATTTACATCGTCTCCTCTCATTTCCAAAGTTGCATAATCTTAGCCAACAGTTTGTATCAAATAATCTAAACCCAAGGGTTTTTTCTGTGTCTCTGTCCTGTGTAGTGTGTGGGTTTTTGAAACTGTGTGTATCTGTTAGAGTAAATGTACCATTTTTAATAATGTCATTATACTTCGCATTCATTCACTGTGATTCCAAACTCTGCTGTAGCTGCACATTGAAAAAAAATCTGCACTGAGCAGAAATAGCAGCACATAAGCTCTGTCTTGAGTTGGAAAAGCTACTCTGTTTAATGTAATGATGATAAATTAAGTCACTCCCTAATCTGCGTGTCTTAAAATATAAAGAGGAATTATGATTAAGAATCTGCAGTGCTCTGCAGCCAACATGCTTTCATGCTGACCTGGAATACAGCTCAGTCTTCTATTCGTTGTTCAGTGGCTTTGCTGAGAAAGCCAAACAGAGAGTTAATTATGGTGTTTTTTTGTGCTAAGGACACCTGTCCACTAGGAAATGCGCTGAGACCCTCAACTCAATTTACATCAGCCAGAGAACAGCTGCCAGATGGTAACTACTTTTGGTCACTACCAACCTGGTTGAATTTGAACTGGTGACCTAGAGGTGAAATGCTTTATATCCTATTACTAATTCCTTGAGGTTTCCAGTTTCTCATCCATCACTTTTTTCAAATGACAGCCCAGTATATGTCTGAAATCTCAAAACAATTACTGTTTCACATATGCAATGTGTGCTGCAGAATCTGAGATGTGCCTTTAGCTCTTGCAAAGCTTTTGCACTCACTTTGTGCACTTAAAAAAGATTGACGGAAAAAGGATGTTTCCAAAGCCACATGAGAATTTCCCCTCTTCCTTAGCAATGTACTTAGTCACAGTTAGGTATGTCATTTTTGTTAACTACTATTTTACAAAAGGCTTTTAAACCTCCTGTTATTTAAATAGAATTTACTCTGATGTTGTACATCCTCTGAATGACAATTCCAAGTTGGAAACTGGATTTTGGCACTAGTTTAATTGTTTAGGAGATTTTATTTATGTTTTTTCCTCCTGCTAGGGAAATGGATTATAATAGAATCTTAGAATATCCTGGGTTAGAAGGGACCTGCAAGGATCCTTGTGTTACTCCTGGCCCTTCACAGGAGAGCCCTAAGAATCCCACCATGTGTCTTGAGAGTATTGCCCAAACACTTGAACTCTGTCACGTTCAGTGCTGTCACCACTTCCCTGCGGAGCCTGTTCCAGTGCCCAACCACCTTCTGGGTGAAAAACCTTTCAAGAGAATCATTAAGATTGGAAAAGATGTCCAAGAGTATCAAGTCCAAGCTTTGACCAAATACCACCATGCCATGTCTACTCAGTTTTTGAACACTTCAGTGATGGTGATTCCACCACTTCCCAGGGAAGCCTGTTCCAATGCTCAACTACTCCTTCAGTGAAGAATTTTTTTGTAATATCCAACCTGAACCTTGCCTGGTGCAACTTGAGGCCACTTCCCCTTGTCCTGTCTCTGGTTGCCTGGGAGGAGAGGCTGACCCCACCTGGCTACAACCTCCTTTCAGGCAGTTGTAGAAAACAATAAGGTCACCCCTGAGCCTCCTTTTCTCCAGGATAAACACCCCCAGCTCCCTCAGCCACTCCTCATCACACTTGTGCTCCAGACTCTCCACCATCTTCACTGCCGTTCTCTGGACACACTCCAGCACCTTGATGTCTTTCTTGCAGTGAGGAGCTCAGAACTGGACACAGCATTTGTGCCTCACTGGTGCCGAGTACAGGGGGACAATCACTTCTCTGGTCCTGCTGGCCACACTATTGCTGATACAAGCCAGGATGCCATTGGCCTATTTGGCCACCTGGGCACGCTGCTGGCACATGTTCAGCAGGCTGCCAACCAACACCTCCCAGCCCTTTTCTGCAGGGCACCTGAACAGCCTCTCTTCCCCCAGCCTGCAGCACTGCAGGGAGTTGTTGTGTCCCAAATGCAGGACCCAGCCCTTTGCCTTATTGAACCTCACACAATTGGCCCATCCAGAACATGAGCCTGTCCAGAACCCTCTGCAGGTCAACCCTCCCACCCAATTTGGTGTCACCTGCAAACTGACTGAGGGTGCACTTGATCCCCTCCTTCAGGTCACTGATGGAGATATTAGACAGGACTGTCCCCAGTACTGACCCCTGAGGAACACCAACTGCATCTAGCTCCATTCATCACCACTCTCCGGCTTCAGCCATTCAGACAGTTCTTTACCCCACAAAGAGTGCACCTGTCCAAGTCATGGACTGCCAGTTTCTCCAGGAGAGTGCTGTGGGACACAGCATCCAGGGCTTTGCTGAAGTCTAGCTACAAAACATCCACAGCCTTTCCCTCATCTCCTAGGTGGGTCACCTGGTCATAAAAGGAGATCAGATTCTCTGAACACCCATAGCTGAACATGTGTGGTCAAAGCTGTCAGAAAATGTGTAACTCTTGGTAGTCTGCAATTCTTGAGAGACTTTGAAGAGAGGTGTTAGGAGGTGAAGATCCTTGGTTCCTTGTAATATCTGTTGGCTCCTCTCCTAACTTCCCTCCCAGTTCTCAAATCCAAGCATTTCTGCAGTGTGTCATGCTCAGGAAAGCCTTTTCATTGAGAAGGTTCTCTCGTATCACGAAAGGGAAATCAGAGTAGGGAATACGCTGGAATTTGTAGGTTGAGCCATGCTGTGGAACATGACTGTCTTTCAACAAATCTCCCTGATAGCTGTAATATCTGATGCCTGTGGGATAGACAGGTATGTCAGCTGCATCTGATGAGTGAAAAAGTGGTGCCTTGAGTTTCTTTACTGCATATCTCCACTAGTAGTTGTCCCACTATCACTTACAGTGGAGGGGACAACTGATTCCTTAGGGGCAAGTGTAAAATTTACAGGGAAAATAATTCTGATTACTTGAATAATTTTTCTATAAGCTAAATTGAAAAATGGTTGTGATTTCTGTTTTCAAGGGAAGTTTATGTAAGAGCTCTCTTTTAGTAAGGTAACTTACCACTGGTTTTAAAACAGGACACCAGTTATGGCGTGGAGCTGAAAAACATCAACACTTTTCATCGCTGGGATTCTCAAGAATCTGGTTAAGACTTTATCTTGATCTATTCTTGGTCTTAGCTGATAGGTTTTCTTCCATGGCAGAGAACGTGCCAGCCAGGACGTTGGAGCTAGGTGTCTGTGCATCATTAAGCTGAAGAGATCCATTGTACATGGATTGCCATGTGATGTCTTTTTGTTTCCCTCGGGCTCGATTCAAACTTGGGATATCACTGCCTGGCTTTGTTCCTGGTTGTATGCTCTCAACAGGTAGGCAGCAATGCTTTCATTTGAATCCTAATAAGCTGTTAGGTTTTAAGCCAAGAAAGCTAAGGAATGTACTGGCCCAAAGAGTGAACTACCTGAAGAGAGATCTTGGAGGCCAGGGTGACAGGATTTTGGAAGCACATAATACAAAACTAGAGAGACTGTGAAATACAGTTCTCTTCTACAGAGCTAACCCAAGTTACGTTACCAACCTACTGTTTATGTACAACTGCTTGCTCAACTAGGCTTTTACACCCTCAAACTTTATTAGAGGATATGATTGTCACAAAACAAATTAAGAAAATACATGGTTTCTGAGTAATAAAAGTCTACTTTGTTAAGCTGCTGCCATTATGTAGTCATAATGGTATGAGTTGGTTTAACTTGTAGTGTCATAGTTGTACTGAAGTTGGCACAGTTGCTGGAAATAGCATCCAGTCCCCAGCTCAAAGTAAGATTTCCCTTTTTCTGTGATTGCAAATCATTGTAGCTGCTGGTGGAAGTTCTAAATATGAAGGATAGTTATGGATGTGGAGTGGCTGCATTTTTTTATCTGTCATTCCTTGGTGTCTTTGAGGAGAAAATTATTGAGCAGCTCTTAATTCTCCTTGGTGCTGTATACCAGGGACCTCAGTGGGAAGTGGCTAAATGCCCTTCCTCCACTCTTGACAGGTTTTTCAAGGTATTCTTCTGGACTCTATATATGCATGCTGAGATAATGGATGCCTACTCCACATATGCTTGGAGTCCTGGAATCATTTAGGATGGAATGTGCGTTGTCATTCTCCACAAAGTATGCCCATGTCCTAGGGCTGCGTGGGGTGGAGCAGTAGGTACACACAGACATACTTACCTTCTGTGTATGTGCAATAGATTTTGTGCACATTGTGACATTTTGTAATAGCTACATCGTGCAATCCCTTTCAATGAAACAAGGAGAGAGGTGGGATATATTTGGCTAGCTCTAGCAAAACCCAAGATGGGCCATATGTAATAATATATCTTTGAGTGGGCTGTTTCTGCAGCGTCATCATACTGACTGGAGTCAGATTATTCCTTGGCTCATTCTCGACA
This sequence comes from Sclerurus mexicanus, assembly GCA_013396755.1. Taxonomy (NCBI): domain Eukaryota; kingdom Metazoa; phylum Chordata; class Aves; order Passeriformes; family Furnariidae; genus Sclerurus; species Sclerurus mexicanus. The sequence continues at coordinate 2,484,508 of VWZF01002261.1, read as the reverse complement.
CCCGCTTTATATGACCTAGAAAAAAAATCTGGGGGGTGTGTGGAGGGTGTATTTTTAGCTAAACTAAAGGGTATAAGCAAGGTTAAAAAAAATAGAGTATTGCAGAAACTTTATGGAAACAGGCACTTTCTAAAATGAGTGGATCAAGCATTGTTTATCTGTGAATTTTTTAATGTTGATACACATGGAGAGTCTAGAAAAATAATTTTCTTTAAATTATCAGCTCTTCCTACGTTGTTGCTCCACAATGTACAGTCAGGGCTAGAAATTAATACCCACTCTATTCTGTGTTCATATAATATAGAAATTCAGCAGTTGCCAGGCCTCTTTGATATGTGAGCTTTAATTTAATCTACAATGGTAACTATTTTGTAAAATTATGTCTGCAGTCTGTATGTCTGATAAATATATAACTAGTTCAAAAGCTAGTCTGAATTTATTACAGTATCTACTTTTAGCAAGTTTGCATTTAATAAGTTCTCATTTTCCACCTTACCTAAGTGATCTTTTCACAGTTCTGAGTATCAGCCATTCAGCAGGTCAAGCAGTGTAATAACCTTGCATTAATCAGCAGCTAAGATTTATATCTGTACCTGCAGAATCACATTAGCATAACCTAAAATAAACAGCATGATGTTTATATTAGTCATATAACAAGTGTCATTCTCAGTTTGGTCACATGCATTTAATTTAAAATGTATCCAGTACAGAAAAAATCGCTTGGCACTTCGTGTATCCATTTTAAGTAATCAATTTTAAAATAGAAGCAGTACAGGATATGTTTTATAAGAGGAGCTCTAAAGAAGAGGACAGATTCTTTCATCACTCCAGAGTATCTCTGAGGAGACTCAGAGCAGGTGTAGAGGAGAGAGGCTGAGAGGCAGCATGCCTTGGGCAGCCCCAGGCTGTCCTTTCCCCCTGCCTGCTGCCGAGGCACGGTGGGGACTCCCTGACACAGCCGTGGACTCCCAGCCCGTGGCTCTGCCCGCTTCCTTCTCCTTCTTCCCCTTGTCTGTTCACTGCCCTCCCTGACGTAAATTGTCCTTTACGTTTTGAGGGGTTCAGGCTCACCCTAGGATGACTGAGCTGTGATCCAGCGTGTGCAAAGGCTGTCAGGCTGGTGTCTGGGAGCTGAATTAGATTCAGGCAGGACTGCAGAGCCCCACTTCACAAATGCTGCACAGTCTGTGTGGAAATGGAAAATTTAAGATTTGGGGAATAGTTTAGGCTCAGCAGTCTCAAAGCTTTACAATTCCACCTGTCCTGTAGGAGGGGAGTATCATTTTACAGGAGCGCTGTGTTCTTCTGTGGAATTCACCCCTGAAGGCCAGCAAATATCCCACGGGACAGGTGGAATTTTAAGGCTATGTATTGCATTTCTTGAGATGGGTGCTTGTGTATTTTTTTCTGTCACCACACTTTCAGTTAACATCCTGTATCAGAATACTGTGCAGTCATTCTGAATTCATTGGACGCGTAGCACCTACTGAAAACATAAATTTTAGCAGCACTGTAACATCCAATTTAAAATGCAACTTGCTGTAATTGTTTTTCTTTTCTGTTTGAAGGTCACAGGTTGAAATACACTCAGGTGTTCTAACAGTGGCAAAAATAAAATGGATCTGAATGTAACAGTGTGTTGCCTAGAAGCAGAAAACCCACTAAGGGAATTTTTTTAAATTGTTGATACACAGGCATGAAAGTCAGTAAATTCAAAGTTAAATTTGTAACTCTTTGGTACAGGACTTCTCATTACTGAGAGACAAAATCTCACCTCCCAAAGTAGCTAATATATTCTGTATACAGAAGTGGACTTGACAGGTAACTTCTGCTGCAAGCTGCAGTTCACATTGCCTTACTGTATTCATCAAGTCTTCGCAATAGTATTGCAAGATATGTATTGAACAGAGCAGATGTTCCTTCATCCTTCTAACTTCTACAAAGTTTTCATTAGACAAAAAACTGCTTTCTTTCCTAAACAGCAGGCTTGTCATACACCTTGTGTATCCAGGTGAGGGCTCTGAATGGACAGGTAATAGCCTGATCTCTACCAAAACAGCCTGTCTCTTCAGTATAAGTAAAATAAGCACTGCAGTGCTCACCTTCAAGTGTTGAGCACCCTGTCACAAACCGTCAGTTTGTATACTTGGTGAAAACACAAAGCCTACATCGAAGAGGAGAAGTAGTATTTGTATTGATTTGTTTCTAACAATTGCTTCAGGCACAGAAGTCCAGATTAGCCATGTAGCATCCATAAATACAAGCTTTGCATAGTTTTCCAATTGCTTTGAGTCTAAATAAGCAATATAATATGAGAAGATGTGCCAAGAAATACCATATCGAGTCTGTTAACTCTGAAAGTGGTGGTTTTCAGAGGGTCAGAGTACAGAATGTTACATATACAGTGTGTGTGCAGTTGCATATGCATGTTCATAGACATGACTTGAGTTCAGCAAATATAATGTCAAAAATTTGACTCTGTGCCATTTGTTTCAGGCAGTTATTTGGCAGAAGACCAGGGTGTCAGATCACAAAATGGCCTGTATGTCAGTTCTGGGAACAGCCGTTATGGGCAGTATGGTACCTTTTCAGCACTGCTGTGAATATCCTGAGGTGAGTTTAAACTTCCTTCTCCCAAATTCACTGAACGCCTGGCAATGAAGAGAGATAAGTCAATATTCACATAGAAGGAAACTGTGAAAAAGAGGATGTATCTCCAGACTGACATCTGATTAAGGCATTTGCTTCTATAACTGTCCTCTCCATAAAATTAATTGGTTTGATGATTGAAAATCCCCTCCAAGAATCATCTCGTCAGGACTCATGTGGCACTGATCAAATGGCAGTAAAAACAGTTGTGATGACAAATGCAGAATTGCTGATTGCTCAGGCCTGTCCAAGCTGGGATTCCTGGGCCCACAGGCAGGTTGTGCTCTGATTAATATCTACGCACTTAGATCGTTCTCATCTTCGTGGCCTCTTAGCCTTGTACTCTAAAGAGTATCTCCTCAATTTCAGTGAAGGGCACCTGAACAGCAAAAGAAACACATACTTAGAAGGCAAGTAATGCAAAATTTCCACGAAACATGTATTTCAAGGAAATAACTTGCTAGCTTTCAAAAAATTCAGTGCAGTTGGCTTCCTTTGCCCTGTTGAAAGTGAGGGAATTTCCCATGATACTCTTCTTTGTGTAATGTTTTCAAAACTTTTTTTACCCTACTTCCATTTTTCTTGGAGACATTTTTGCAAGGGGAGTCTTGCTACTATGGAACTTTCTATGTTGCATTTTCCTGTATCTTGTAGTAATAAACCAGTCACATAGATGCGATGAAATCACTGTGAAGTCACAATGGCTGTTAAACACAACAATGCTGCAGTCAGTGTGGTGTTTAATAGCATTATTCAGACTTTAATAAAAGTCCAACTATATATTTGTATTACACTTTAATAGCATTATTCAGATTTAAAGCTCGAGGTTGTAGTTCTTCTGGTTTACAAAGTTTTAGTTGCTTGTGTCTGAACAGAACATCCAGAGCTATTCTTACCTGAGTGTAGCTTGGATGTGCCCACAGGGCAAGTGCAGGGGGCTCCAAAGGGAAGACATGGGTGTATTTAGAAGGGACTAGCTTGAAGGAGGCACTCGGGTTCTCACATTACTTCTCTGCTATATCATGAGGCATCCATATTCCTTGAATAGAAGTTGGGGAACATTCCATATCTCTCTCTGTCTCTAAATAGTGTGTAAAATACCACGTGCATCATTTATAGGTGTGTAAGTGATCCATGCATAATGCTCACGCACAAATTGATGTTCAGAAACCTCTAAGCAACCAAACACTATAAAATGGCAGAATTAAGTTGCCTGTGTAATCATTTCTTTCTCCCTTGTGTGCAGGTATTGGAGTAGGTGTTGAAGGACAGGGCATAGTTTTTCTTCCCATTAGATCAATGCCTCATTTAGTACACAGACCAGAGGGCAGCTCTTTCATTGCTTTAACTCCTACTTTTTCAATGTGTAGCTTCATATTCCTTTGTTGAAAAGTGTGTTCTGAAGGCAAAACTAATTTTGCTGTACTTTACTGCAGAGTTAAAACTTCTCTAACAAGTGATCTGGGAATTTTAAAGACCGGCTTTCTTCAAAACTTCTCCCTTATGAGCACTGAATGAAATAAGAACACATTTCAAGTTGACTCCAAAGGATGCAAACTCAGGAGCTACTTGTCAAATAAAAAGAAAACTGAGAAAACAAATAATTGACACAACCTTTTACATGTACACAACAGCATTTGTGCTTTTCAGATCCCCTGTCATGTAAATGGACAGATTTATTTGGGCTGAAAACTTTCACACAGGAAATTTTCGTAGTCTCTTCTTTTTCTGTAAAGGTTAAGTTTAGCAGGGAAAAAAATATTAGAGAGGCATTCTTCTGTCCACTCATTACAGATTTATTTTGATACAAATATAAGTTGGGGTTTTTTTAAAGTATTCATTTTTAAAACAGTTGATCTAATTTGAAATCAAAGATTCTGTAATACTCTCCAGTCTTTGTAATTTTGTCTTTATACTTCATATACTTTCCTAGTTGAAAATTCTAATAAGACTAGTTTTATAAATTGTGGCTAAATTTTAATGAGCATACTGATATTCTGCATGGCTTTAATAGTAACAGCAATCAGCCATTTCTAAATCTGTCACTTTCTTAAATGGGTTATTTAGAGATTTTCAGTTTTGCTTTAATGTTTTCTGTATATGAAAATATTGTTCGAAGTGAAAGACTTGTGCAAATATTTGTGAATTAGAAAAGGAGCTTGAAGCATAGAGGAGGAACGTTCAGGGAGGATGTGCTATAGTTGCAGAAGAAAATCTAGAAGTGCTGCATGTTGTTTTCTGATAATCACCCAACAGATATTTGACACCTCTTTAACTTGACCAGTGGTGTTTGGTTCTGCTGGGACGTTGCTGACCAGAACACGCCAGCTTTAGCACAGAATGCTTGTTACAAGGTCAACAGGGAGTAAGGGAGCACATGAGCAGATAGCTGCTGTGACGTAGATGAATGGGAAGGACAGGCCAAATCCCAGGGATTTCAAATTCCGTTTCAAAAGCATGATAATTTGGATTTTAGTAAATACAAGGGGTTCTGCCAAAAGCAGAGCTAATGAGGTCTCATGTCTGTGTTCAATGATCCACTGTGCTACCAGAACATTCTCCAGACTTTCCTGTATCTCCAAAATCTCCACCCTCAGGATGCCCCAGTGTTCCTCCACCTGTCAGTTTGGGCAGGTGGCAGTAGGACGATGTGTGGGGCAGGATGTGGGCTGGCCAGCGTGTCAGTTCTTGCATACTGATGGGTCCTGGCTTTTGAAAAGTTGCAATTTTCCTTAGGCTGTCCTCTCCAAACAGCTGTCAGTTATCACAGAAATTGTGGGAATGTGATCTCTTTGGGATTTCTGCTTCTTTATCAGATTGATTTGAAATCGATCCAACAGTTTCAGAGTTGCATGTTGGGGGAAGTGATGGGACGGGCAGCACAAGTCATCGTCTGTATTTTGACCTAAAAAAACCCGTTAAAGAATCTCAACAGAAAAATCTTAAAACTCAGAGTTCATGTTAGGTACACAAATCATGTGCTGTTTCCAAGGCTCCCTGGCAGTGCTGTGTGCTCACAGGTTCTGCTGCAGCCTGTGAATCGTGGGTGCTCAGCACTCTTGGGAGTCAGATGATTTGGATACAGGTGGCGTAGGTAAATTTAGGTGCCCTGAATAAATGCCCTATGACAGGCTATTTAAGGTGCCCTCTGCGTAGAAGCAGGGGGATTGTGTGTTTTGGGCTTTCCCTGTAGGGGTAGTTCTCTGTCTGCTGCCCAGGCCAGGCTGGGCAGCAGCGTGTGCCCTCAGCTTATACAGGGGGGAGGTTGGCAACCCCACAGTCAGCAAGCCTAAAGCTGCTGGCCTGGCTCTCCACAGCCCTCAGCTGCAGGAAGCATCCTGATGCAGCTGGCAGTCCAAATGGGAAATACCTCAATCAGTTGATAAAGGCAAATAGATACGAATCCATCTTTCTCAACCTCCTTTTTGTTTTTCTCTAAGTGCTTTTATTTTTTTATATTCTAACTTTCAAGAAGCAGTGCATGCATTTTAATGGCATGGGCTGCTGTACAATTGTATTTTAATATCTCACCTCTCCTAAGAATCTTTTTGATTTCTCCAAGAGACTTTTGCACTGTATTTGTTTTATAATTGCAGATAAATCTTTCTGGATTTCTCCCAAAACCTGAGTCAGACAGTTCTTTGACAAGTCTTTCAAGCTCAGAAAGGAGTTTCATTTTTATAAATAATCGCCCAGTTCTTCAGAAGGAAATACTAAAGGTAATATCTTCTATATTTTCTAATTCAAGGAATAGAAATGTGATTTCTTGGAGGACAGAGACACCTACGCAATCTACAACCTTTTTCCTCACATAAAATAGAGTATTACAGGTGTAGATACTAGCATGTACAACAGAAACCCCCTCCACAAATCTGATGCTGTTGGTGCCTCGGTTCTGTTTCATTTGCTGCAGTCACCACCACAGAGCTGGGTGTTACATTTTTGGCTGTTTAAAAAGATGTCATTTCAGATGCTCTGTGCAAGAGACTGGGACAGTTGACACACTCTTTGTATTAACCTGTAGAAATCACCTGTGCAATTTCCCATAAGGCAACTTTTTGTAGTTCCTGTAAGAGAATTCTTCTGTAAATAAAGTTTGGATTTTGTCCACTTCTAGTGTGGGCTTACCAAGCGAACACCATACTTTCCCTTTAAGTTTGTGTATGCATTGGGTAGAAATGAAAGTGATAGTGCAGCAGCGCTGGCTACAGCTGAGCATTGTGTAGGCAGAATTTGATACTCTTGGGTTTCTGTCACTACTGAACCTTGCAGCACTTCACTTGGAGCAGCCTTGCTGTCCTAATCCTTGCCATCGCCAGGAGAGAAAACCACGGCCATGCCGAAGTCTCCGTGTAGGTTTTAAGGTGGAGACAATGAAGTCATTTTCAGTTGGCAAGAAAAGCTTTGTAGATGTAAACCCTGAACTTGTGTTGGTGTGTGAAGAGCCAGATAAGGCTAATGCATCTCCACACAGTATTAGATGTGCCTGGTTCTTCTGGGAGTTCAAAGCTCTTATGGAATCCCGTGACAGAGACAGTTCTTTGACCAGAGCATGGAAGCCTGGATTCAAGGTGGGATTCAGCATCCTACCAAAGTAAAAATACAGTGGCCCACATAGAAAACAAGCTATACATCACTTTTACTTCCATGATACGTATAGGGAAGAAGTGCTGCTGGACCTCTTATCATTACAGTTCAGTGCCAGCTGAGGACAGACTATGGGAATATTAAGGTTAAAATAACTTGAAAATGTTTCAGTAAGCTTAATGTTATTTGAACAATATTTGAGAATGAAAAAATGAAAAAATAAATTTTAATCTGAGTGGCTCTTCATTTTTCACACTTTCAGGGTTTTTTTTGGTCTTGTTAACATATTCTTTTCTCCAGTATGGATGTCTGCTGGAGGAAGGATATAGCATACTAGAGGGAAATGCAAGCATCTTTTATTTGATCATTGTAGTTAACAACACCAAAATTCTGAAACAACTAAATATTTTTGTGGTCTTTTGGAGGAGTTTTTGGGAGGATTATAGAGAAGATAGTAAGAAGAAGCAGAGTTTGAGAAAAGTTGTAAATTTATAATTGGGTTTTAATAAAAGGAACAAATTAGTCTTGGTCTGGGAAGAGTGCAAATCTGTGGTCCAAGTGCTACTTTCTCAGACTTTAGCTGGACTGGAAGAGATAGCAGTGTAGTTGCATGCTGTATAAGTAGGTTTTCTTTAAAAAACAACAAACAGTATTTGTGGTGATTGAGGAAAGAAAGTTGGAATTTCAGTCCAGTTTGGGCATACTTTTCTTCCAAGTACAATCAATACATTCATTCAGAATGTCCGAGTAGCCTTGGAATAGTTTCCTGGTTTTGGTTTGTTGGGGTTTTTTTTAATTTATCTGAAGACATGGAAACCACCAGTAACTGCCCTTGTGGTGATTCTTCTGGCATACACACATATGATGACCTTTTTAGCATTCCTTTAACTTAAAAACCCATCAAAACAAACAAACCAATTATGCTTTTCTAATGTCAAATTTTGTTCCTGTGCCTTTTTGTCTATTTTATTGCCTTTACTGACATCTCTGTATTAAATCAATCTGCAGTTAATTCGACAGTACTACAGTATGATGACACACAAGGACTGTACTCGTTTATATCCTGTTTTCTTTTTGAATATTACTGTACCTGCCTCTGCTGTGGATGTGAATATAACACCTGATAAGACTCAAGTTTTGCTGCATTATAAGGTAACTAAAGTTTTTCTCTCTTTTTGAGTTGTCAACCTTTTACCTATGTAAGCATAATAAGGGCTTTGGGGACTACAAAAAAGTTTGAAGGTTAACAGTGCCCCTGGGTTTGGTTTGGTTTTAGTTACATGATAGCTTGTCTTTATCACAGAACTGTTTTGATCAAAAACTACTGAGCAGGCTAAAGGGAGGATTATTCAAAATTCATTTCCCAGTCGATTTCAAAGATTTTTATGCTGTCAGATATATGTGTGTACCACTTTGTTTTCAGATGCCTTTATAGTGAGAAAAGCTAAATGGAATCAAGATGTGTCCCTACACAAATCTCATACTTCATATCTACACTGAGCAATCACTGTTTAAACACCATGTACATGAAGGTGGGGGTGAGCAGGAGGGGAGTTGCTATTATGTGTATAGATTATTGATGACATCAATTAAGTGCCACAGAAATTAGGAAGACTGTGTTGGTAATAAGGTGGGTTTTAAGGTACTTATTCAAAGTGGATGTAGGTAGTCACACCAGTATGTTAGCCCGGTTCACAAAAACCTTTTGTATTTGTCTATGTTAATCTTGTCAATGTACTGCCGGTTATGTGGCACTTGTATGAAAATTAGAACAGCATTCTCACATTTGATCCACTTTGGCATTAGAAAAAGAGTTCGGTTTTCTTTTTTCCTTGGTTTTTTGTTTTGTTTTGTTTTTTAAATTTATTTCTATTTTGTAGGGTTTTGGGTGGTTATCTTCTTCTTCATTTCCATCATTTGGTGCAAAGCTGTCTTGGAAACATGCACCATAAAAGCACCTACACAAACACACTGGCATGAAGTGGGATGCTGCTGGTGTACCTGTTTTGACTATAAGCTTCTAACTCCATATTAGGTAGGAATAGCTTTACCTGATAGTGGTTGAAGCAGTCAGTACCCTCTTGCAAAGAACACATTTAAGTGATTTTGTGATACCAGAGTAAACTAGTGAAGCAGAATATCTGTCACAAAATATCTGAGCCTGAAGGTGTCTAGTTGAATCTTTTTGAGCATGTGTGAACAACTGAAATGCAGTCATCTGTGTCCAGATTTGTCTGAAAAATATTCTGAATAAGATCACTTTGCATATTGTTCTGTATTCTCAGTATCTGTCAGTTAACACTTTCAGGTGCACTTGTGTGTATTTTCTGTTTTCTCTTTTTTTTTTTTTCCAGGAATCTGTCTTACTTGCAGTTGAAAATGTGTTGAAATCACTGTATGGGCCACTACCTGCTACAGTCCCTGGTGAAAGTAATAAAACAGATGTTACCTCAGAAGATGTGTTTGTTCATAGAACAGAACAAACAGATGTGGTTGGTAATGAAACGGGACCATCTGGAAACGATGAGCTACATGCTCATACTTCATTCTTTTCACTCAGCAGTGATGTGCAAAACTGTCAAGCAGGAAAAAACACAGAGATCTGCTTAAATCATCAGACTTTTTGTGGTGATAATGTACATAGTCGCCTGGACAAAAGAGAGGTTTCAAAGAGTGATGCCTTTCCAGACAGTTCCTTAAATTTATTGTGTGAGGAGGAACAGAATGGACTAAATATGACTGATACTCAAAGGAACAGTGTTCCTGTGCACTCCAAGTCTAAAAAAGCTGATGATGAGCATCTTTTGAGTTTTGATAATACTGACAAAATAGATAAAAATGAGGAAGCCTTAGTCCCTAAAGACTTACCTCAAGTCTCTGCTGATAATTGGAGTATGGGAAGTGCATTTAAAGACAGTCTTGGAGACAACCTGGAACCGGTTAAGGTTCTGATTCCTGAAGTTGGAGGAACAATTAATAAGCAAAAAGAATGTACTGGTGAACAGAGCAACGATCCACATATCTCAAAGCAAAGCATAAAGAAAAAAAGTGTGATAAGTGAAAAATTCGGACATGTGACAGCTTATGACTTAATTAACAGTAGAATAATAAGGAAAGCAAAGTCTGCATTTGAAATTTTCACTCATGAATGTCGTCCAGAATTGATAAACGATAATCCAAAGACCAGCATGACAGACATCCTGCTGAAAATTGAAGAACGGTGGAAGAATTTGAGTGAAGAGGAAAAAAAGAAGTAAGTGCTCAGGCTGTGACTTGCTTCTAAACCTGGTATCTACCAGAGTCACTTGTAGTGAATTAAAAAAATTGAGACTTTCCAGTTATTTATGAAAAAATAGAACAGAAAGAGATTTTTGACTTTTCAAGATCAGCATCAGTGTTGTGAGTTGTCATCTTTTGCTGTGTGCAGTCGTTCACTGCTGATTTGAGTTACTCATTTTGCCACTGTGCCATGCAGCAGTTGGGCAGGGACAGTTTTGCTGAAGGGTTGTTTAGAGATAACAGGCAAGCAAGTGGACTGTGAATCCTGCTAACTTCTCTTTTCTGAGGTCTGCCTTTGCTTTGTCACTCATGATCTGTCCTTGAAAAGTAGCACAGTGATGGATATAGATGTAGTTCCTCCAAAGAGTTTCCAGCCGTATTGCTATAAAGTGAGAATCCTTTTTTAGGATCTTTAGTACTCGAACATTTGGTAAACTCCTTTCCTCTAAATTTAGTACATATCCCAACCCAGGCTACCTCAGAATTGTATTTGTAAAACCCCATCAAATGACAGAAGGAATTACCTTTTCCCCTTGACAGCTAATTGTAGTGCTGGTCCAGAGTACAGTACAGTTTGAATTTTAATCTCTTTTGAACTAGACCAAGTCTCTTTCTAGATTACAATCTGGATAAACTCCTAATTTTTCTGAATTGAATTGTCACTGAGATTTTGAAAACTACCTGCAAGAAAGGGAAATTTTTTAGGCTAATTTGGGGTTGGGCTTGGATGAGTTAAAATATTAGGTATATGTTGTCCTCTATATGGAACTTAGATTTTGGTAAAAGATGAATTAGTAACAGATTTTGAGATATTCTAAGACAGTTTCAAAAAAACCACGAAACCTTCAATATTTTGTTTGTAACTTTATAAACTGTAAAACACAGTAAAGCATCATACAGATGAGGAAAAATAGCAGTTTTTCTTCAGTAGTTTTGCATGTAATTATTGGAATTCATATTGTGATTTGTCGCAGAAAGTTTGGGAGATAAAAATTTGGTTCTGAATAACAAACTCATTAGAAGTGGTGTGAAAATAAGTTTCCTTCATGTTGTGGGAGCAAAGAGAAGGGAATTAAGAAAGCCCATTAAAAAGGAAATCATACTAACTAAACAAGTATAATTTTAACACCAATGAGAGATTTCGTTAGGAGAATGTTAAGAAAGAGAAGTTACACCTGTGGAATTACTGTTCTATATCTTTTTCCTTGAATTCTTGGCTTTGCTTGAAAAAAATCTGCTTGGTTCTGAATACCAGCTATATCAGAGTTAAGTAAAACCTTTTAATTTTAATCTAGCTTCTGATTTCCTTACCTTAAAGCTTACTAAGCAAACAACATACTGTGATCTCACAACAATAAATGTGACAATGTGTTTTGTCTATCTCTACATAAGCAGAAATAATAATTTAATAGTAGAAATCTATTCCAATTATATTCATGCTTTTAATGAAATGAAACAAAAGGTTCTGCCAGCTGTTTCAGAAAATTTTAATTTGCTGTGCTTTAGCTTTTGAGATTTCATGGTTGCTTTCCTGGTACAACTGTTATCTTAAAGAGTGTGCCTACAGATTAACTCTGCATTAGTTCAGGAAGGAGACCTCTCTGGTAATGAAGTTTCCCTCGTATACAGGACTGAATGGAGTATAGTCTCTCTCTCTATTTTCATTATATGTAGGATTGAATCCCATGAATATTGAAGCAAATGAAAAATTTGCCACTAGTTGTATCTATACATTTCAGCTTCATGTACCTTCTTTCCACTTTTAATCTCTTAAAATTGCCTCAGGGAATATCAAGCAGGAAGAGATAATGCAGACAACTTTTCCTGCAAAGCACCAGTCCAGGAGGACTTGTGGCAGACAACATAAGTCTTGTCTACCAGGTACTCTGGATAAATTGGGCCACCTAGAGGTAACAGCAAATGTCTATACGTCAGGGCAGCCCCAAGGGCCAGTGCTCTGCTGAGCACACAGTACCTCCAGCTTCATGGCTCCTTGTTGGCACAGCACCACATTTCCGTCCTTCTGTGATAAAGTCATGCCTTTTGCAATGGCTGTGCATGGTTTCAGCATCTCTGTTTCTCTCTGTGGTTCCTCCAGCGGGTCTAAATTAATTTCAATCCCTTTTGGGAATAGCACAAGCAACAGATGTCTCGTAGTGACACAGGATGGCCTTTTCAAAACAAGCCAGCATTTATTACACAACCGGAATGTAAAATGTTATGGTCTTTAGGTTATAATAGAAGAGGAAAGCTCCCATGCATGTCCATGTTGGCAGCATCACATATCTTTCTGCTTTGCAAAGCCAGGGTTTAATTTCTTGCACTCGCCCTGCTCTTACTTAATACAGCTGGCCTTAATGGTTCTTGCCTATCAGGCTCAGGTAGGAGTGGGAGAAATCCCTCCAAGTGCCATAACAGTGGCAGGAGTAGTTACCCTGAAGGTGTAGGAAAGGTTCAGAGCTACACACACATTGTCATGGGACTAACAAATCACCTTGTCAGCACTCTACAGTAATTCTTCATGAGTATATTTGTGCCCTGGGAGAAACATTATTTCAGGTAGCATGGTCTTTGCTGTCAGAGTTTGCTCCAAATACTCAAATTCACATTGTCTTAGAACGGCTGAGACATTTAATATTAAAAGGGTTTTATTATATGCTAAGTATTTTGTTTGGGTTTAAGATGCAAGGGGAAAAGAATACATTGTGGATCCACTTTTCTAGTTAAACCAAAGCTGCTTTTGAAACTAGACTTCTAGTATAGAAATCTAGTCTTCCACTCTGTCCTTTTACCTAGTTTTGCAAATTTCCTTGGCCTCAGGTTTCGTAGCTTCAGAAAAGGATCCTGAATTTACTGTGTTAATTCACAGAGCACAGAAGAAGCTGTTCTTGTAACACTTGTGGATTGTATGTGCCTCTATGGAAGGGATTTTTAAAAATTCAAAGGTGTTCCCTCATAGTTTATAAACCTACAGTTTTTCTTTGATTCTGAGGAAATCACTGATACTGATGTGTATGAATTCGCAAGACCCTCACAATCAAAGTTTGCAAGGCTGGAATTTTTCTGATGGTAGTCTAAAATTACAGGCAAATTGGAGTTTGTTTGAAAGTGCTTTTGTTTTGGATTATCAGTGTATCGCTGAAAGCTCAGTTCTCTTACAGTTAAATATTTTACGGCTTTACAACTGGGTCTATTCAAAACAAAGTATTTATTGATCTGGTCAAAGCTATAAATGAATTTGGGATAAAAAAAATATTTCTGTTCAAGTGATTTTGTCCGTTCATTTTAAAAGGAGCAGATGTTTTTTATCTTAATGTTTGCTCCATATTTTCTAGGACATGATTTATTGCAAGAAACTATTTAAGCTGACTTTTTTAGTTAACTAAATATTGGTACCATATGTGAATGCTAGCACATCATAATTAATTGCAAATGGTGACCCTTTTGTTGACCTTAATTTTCCAGCATGCATACACATAATTGAATCAAACTGTTCTAGCAAGTAGCAATAAATAAAGATGACCAGCTAAAATACTTATTTCCAATACTTATATGTGATAGTACTACTCTTTTTTTTTTCTTAAGTGAAGATCAGACTGGTTCGAATTGCCTTCTAGAATTCAGGATGTCAAATAGGGGCAAAAAGAAGGAGTTCATCAAATCACATCTTTTGCTTTCAAAAAAGTAAGATTCATTTGCAGTGAACAAGCATAAACCTGGCATCTATAAAAGTTTACCTATCTCCCTGATGTTTATAAACTTATTAAGAATCCATTCAGGTTGTAGAGGTTTAGTATGTAGTAGTGGTTTAACCATTTGGACAGCATTTAGGAGTAGCTTGTTATTGAGTGCTTTTTGAAAGATCTGCAATTTAGTTACATCATTCTGTCATAATAGAACATATTATCTATTCTTATATAATAGCCATATATATATGGCTATTATTTTAGGGCATTTGAAATCAAATATGCGTTTGTTAAATAAAGCCTGAGGGTTGTGAAATTATTCAAGCTCCAAAATCCTGCTTAGCCACATGGAGTCCCCTGGAAGTCTGTAGAGCTCTAGAAGCTTAAATGACTTTGTGAATTGAGCTGGGTGTGCCTGTGACCCTGAACTCCTTCCAAAACTATATATTTGATTGCAAATTAAACAGGGGACTGAGGTGAAAAGCAGCTTGCTGTAGATCTTTATATGATGCAGTCTACACCTCCCCCTTCAGTAGTTCGGGTTTTGCTGACTGTCACGATGAAGGAAAATTTCCAGCTTGTCCTCAAAGTGTAATGTAATACAGGGACAAGGCCCAGTGTCCTACCATCCCTGTCAGGGTGGAAAGCATATTGATGTGGATACTTTACTGAACCACGGACATGGTTCTTGGCTGTTGAAATGGTCACCTTGCCTTCTGGTTTAGTGTGTTAGGAGTTGGGGTTTGGGGCTTTTCATTTGATTATTCTACTGGCTTGTTTTCTCTTTTTCAGTTATGAAATAAAAGCCGCTAAGGACCTGGAACGATACAACAGAGAGGTCAAGAAAGTTAATGCACAGGCAGCACACCGACCAGCAAAGGAGGCAGGAAAACAGAAACCTAGGCTAAAGAGTTCTGCATCTGACCAGCAGAAGCTTGACAAGATATTCCATGATCAGATTGAAAAGAAGGGGAAACTTGAACAGCCTGTGAAAGTTGTGACAGTGCCTTTTTCCCTGAGCTGCTGTAGACGTCATCTTCAGAGACAGGAGAAAAACCTTTCAGATGAACAAGAGCTTTTCCTCATCCGTCGCCACAGTTGTCCTGATGTCTGGATATTTGCTGCTGAGAAGGAGCTAAAGTTGCTGAATCCATATAGATTGGAAGAAGCCCTGCTATGTAAAAGGTTACTGATGAACCATAAGCTCCCAGTAGAGAAACTGGACAAGCCAATTATGTTAACTGACAGGTATTGTAAAAATATATATTGAGCCAAAATTTGTATGTTATTTGAAGTATCATTTGATAATTAGTAAACTCTGGCAAGGCCCTGCTTGCTAATTCTGTGATTATTTGTGCATTTGTTTATCTACAAGAACAGATTTTAATTTTTTTATATTTTTATCTTGAAGTAACGAGCACACTTGGTCTTACTCCAGTTGAAATAAGTATGATTTTTGACCAGTTTCCTTGATAGTGCAGCAAAGACAAATTTCTTTCCCCAGAAGAAAATTAGATGTTCCACATTTTCACAATGTCACTGTAACTGACTAATCCCCCCTAGGATTAGGAAATGGCTGATAAAATGATTAGTAGTATATGCCTAAGGTTGGTCACTCACTAAGATATGTGAATAGTTCTGATTTTGTTTCTTTAAACAAATTGCTTTTTCAAAATACTTTAAAAGTCTTGGTCATTCCTTATCCCTTGCTTCTTGCACAGTTTTTGTTTTCACATTAAGGATTTTGGTTTTTGATTTTCTTTTTCAGTCTTATTGGTGGATCTCAGTATATGGCCGCTCTTTATAAAATGCAGAAGAATTACCAGAGTTTCCATGGATCAGGTTATTTGTCAGATCCAAGGCTTGTAGCAAACGGATTCCAGATAAAAGTGATAGAAGGTATGATGGTTTTAAAATCTTGTAGTTGTATTTGAGCTTGTTTCTTATGATAAAATGATTTAAGTTACTGTTAATGCAGATCATGTTATTCTACATCACCTTGTCTTTTAAAGCACTAGCATTCTGCTTTCCTTGAGATTTTATTACTTGGCAAAGAATGTAATCTGCACAGAACATTGAGTAATGGAAACTGATAACTGAACAAAAACTGTAATAGTATTTCAAAGAATGCTCTGAAATCCATGTTTTTCTCACCTTTTTTATTTTTTCTTTTCTCAAAATGCTCAATGCCCATATCCTTAATTGCCATTCCAACATCATTTAGATTAAACTGATGAGAATTCCTTAGTCCTGGCACCTTCTTCCATGGTGTTACTTGCCAAGACTTCTGCAAGTACATGCTTTAGCTGACTATGCCCGGGCTGCTGAGCAGTTGAGCAGGTCCAGTGAGGAGCTGGAGCTGGTTAATGATGTACTTTCCTATCGGAGTTGTGACACAGAGCCCAAAAGGGCCAGCAAAGAGAGGGTCACAGGATCACCACACCTTTCCATAGAGCTTGATCCAAACTTTTTTTTGAGGGAGCATACTTTTCAACACTTCTACACTGATCACAGAATAAATGTGTTTCATTTAATATCCTTTTATCTTAGCAAGAGAGCTCAAATGTTTATACATTTTCCTGAAGAACGGTTTATAGGGATGCTGTTGGAAACCCAGGAGCAACCCACCTAGTGTTGGTTCTGCAGATCCTGAATTCTCCAGCAGAATTCCAAGAAAAGGGACTGTCTTTGGGGGTAGTACCTAGCTGACAGCTCAGAGAAAAGATTTGCCATAAGAGCTGTTAGAAATGCTATAGCTTCATGTGTTACAGATCCCCACATATGTACAGTGATGACAGATGTACTGTAACATATGGGATCTTTTAAGGGTAGGTGCAAAAAAGGGATGAAGACCAACTTCTCCATTCAGAGCCTGGCTCTTGAGAAGGACAGAGCCTAAGCTGTTTTCCTTACTGAATAGTGCACAGCAAAAACATGGAAACGTCTTTCTTACTGACTAAATCTCTACATAAATAACAAAACCTTTCTAGTAGAGGTGTTTGTGATAATAGAATGAATGATTAGGGAAATAAAGCATGTACTGTAAGAGGTATATCTTACAAAGTTTATTCAATCTAGCAAATCAAAAGCTGAGAAGGTCTATGACATGTCCCTACACAAAAATGGGAGAGAGGGATTGTGGGTTAGCATTTTTGCTCATGGACCTTTTTTTTTTACCTCCTGATATTGTGAGTTTGCTCAAAATCTAATAATTGTAAACTGGATGTGAATAAATGGAATGTGAAGTTTTGAAGACAGTTTGGAGACAACAGCAGAGGACAGTTGTTGACCTGTCTTGTGGTACTGGAGATGTGTCATGGTTTAACCCCAGCCAGCAGCTCAGCCCCACACAGCCGCTCACTCACTACCCCCACAGTGGGATGGGGGAGAGATTAGGAAGGGTGAAAGTGAGAAAACTCACGGGTTGAGATGTCAAGACAGTTTAGCAGGTAAAGCAGGAGTTGTGTACAGAACTAAAACAAACCAAGGAATTAATTCACTGCTTCCCATGGGCAGGCAGGTGTTCCAGAAAAGCTGGGCTCCATCACGTGTAAGAGTGATTTGGGAAGAAAAACACCATCACAATGAATGCTGCCCCCCTTCCTTCTTTCTTCCCGCAGGTTTATGTGCTGCCCATGATGCCATATGGTGTGGAATGTCCCTGTGGTCAGTTGGGGGCAGCTGTCCAGCTGTGGCCCCTCCCAGCTCCTTGTGCACCCCCAGCCCCCTCACTGGTGGGGTGGGGTGAGGAGCAGAAAAGGCTTTGACTGTGTGCAAGCCCTGCTCAGCTGTAACAAAAACATCCCTGTTTTACCAGCACTGTTTCCAGCACTAATCCAAAACACAGCCCCACACTGGGTACTGTGGACAAAATTAACTCTCTTAACCAAAACCAGCACAAATGGGAAACTACTTTTAAGACAGCTCGATTAGTTTAAGAGCAGAATTGTACACTATAATAGCAAGAAACTCAACACAGTAACTGGGAAGTAGTAACTGGCCTTCAGTCCTGTGTTCCTAAGATGTAAATTTAAGGAAATCTTGTGAGGAAACTGTTCTCGTTTGGTTTACAGTTAGTGAAAGTAAAAGTGCTTTGTGTGCACTGTGCAGGTTGATGAGCTGTGGTCATGGACTTGATCAGTACCATACGGATAGCCTGATCAAGAATGGGAATCTAATTCAGTTCTTTGTCTTCTATTTTAACTACTCAAGTGAAACGTTAATAACATATGAGTCTTGTCAGTCCTGTTTATAAGCTTCTGCTGATAACATTAGAGCAGTTACAGCCTCTTTTATTCAAAGAGCATACCACTGCAGATGAGGTAGAAATACCAGCTTTTTTTCCAGCTGACCCAAGGATTTTTACTTAATACTTCATCAGTCCCCCTTTTTTCTTTTTTTTCTTAATCTTGTCCCTGAAATATACTATCATCTATAAATACTTATTAAAGCTGATTTATAGAAACAGAGGTATTAATTATTAACAGTCCTTATATGTCCTCCTCTGAGAATTTCACTCTGCAGTTTAAGGTTCTTAAATTCATAGATTCTTGTATAATCTGTACAGAAAGTGCCCTGCAGACCAGGACTGATTTGTCCACTTAGACCTGAGTGTTCTGTAGGATTTACCATCTCTGAAAGAACAACTTTGTCTCATACAATATTCTCCACTATCCTTATAGAAGAATTTTTTTTTTTTTTGCTGTCTGAGTTCACTGTCCTTTTGATTTTTTGAAATTCAGACACATCCTGAAAGTAGGGCATTCGGATATTGTTGCACTAGAAGTTTCTTCAGAAAGGTTTTGTTTCTTCAGGATATATTGTTAATTTCTGGCTCCAGGGTTTCCTACTTTGCATGGTGGATGATAAAGTCCCAGCTTGCTATGGAGAGGTGTCCAGAATGAAAATGTGCCCTTGACCCACAGTAGCTGGAGAGTTTCCCCCTAGCAGCATGCATAGGAGCACACTGGAACCCCATTTGCTGTGCACATACCTTAGTAACTCATTTTTCCCCAGCTTTTTTGATTAATTGGATCAGTCCTGGGATTTGCTGTTTCCTAAGTGAATTCTCAACTCTTTCTTACTGTAGTATGTTTGAAGGTCAGTACTTTCTTTGGGACTTCAGCCCTGCCATGGTCACATTAGATGTTCCTTTCTGATTGCTTGGTTGATTTTGTGTTAATAGCCACTAGTGCATGGCTCCCTTTCCCATTCTGGGCAAAGAGTTTTATTTTCTGTAGTAGAAAGTTTCCTTTTTCTGACAGAGAGATCCTCTTTTATGTCACAAGCAAACATTCTATTCTTTACCTTTGAATGGGAAAGTGGTATTTTGGGTAATTTCCTCTTGCAAAATGACAAACCTTTCTGTTGTTCTGTCTAAGTCTGTGATGCCATCGATAGCTCTAAGGTACCTTCCAAAACAAGGACCAAAGATCCTTAGCTGCTCCAGTTCAGTGTTTGGCAGTTTTTATCACAGAGGAAGAGGCTTTCCTTGACCCATGGTGGTCTCTGAAAGAGGACTGTTAGTCTGGTAGGTTGCACTGATTATTTGTTTAAATCTCCATGCATGTTCTGCCAAAGAAGAGAATGATTCAGACAGTTGCTGCCCATTACAGTCTATTAAGTTATTCATAATACTAATTTGGAATGCCAGACCTCTTGTTTGGTATTGTGCACCTCACTAGGACAGTTTCCTAGATGAGTATAATGACTTCAGTATAGGACCATAGATTAATTCCTTATTTCTTTTTTGGTTTGGGCTGTTTACAGAACTGCCTGTTTATTTAATAGCAAGAAAACCTGAACAGCTTCCTTAATTTGGAAGGTGACTTTGGTAATTCCCATGTTGCATTGGGCTTGCATCTCCACTGATCTTTGTTAAAGATACTTCTTTGCCATTCAAATTCCTACTTTTCAGCAACTTGTGGCATAGAGGGGACTTTTATAAAGATTTTGATTCTGGTAGTTGCTTACTTGGAAAAAAAATCCACTCATACAGTATGGGTTTTGCCTCATTTGGATGGCTTGTCTGTAAGGGGCAATGTCAGTCATAGAACAAAAAATAGTAATTCATTAGTCTTGCACTAAATTTGGCAGGTCTTGGGATTACTCAGAAATTGAATCTTATTCCCTCACAGTGCTTTCAACTCGTAGAAATACACCTATACACTTTAATGGCCAAGATCTTTTAGCTATTGGGGTGGTTCTGAGCCTTAATTACTCCAGTAACTTACCAGGAGTCTTCCTGTTCCTAACAAGAACTCAGTTCCACATGGAGTTTTGTTCTTGTTCTGTCATTTTGGTGGGAAAACTGTTTGAACTTCTGGCAATGTCTTCCTTTTTCACAAATGCACCCTTGAATGTTGATTTTTACAAAGAGGTGGGGATTCCAGGCCTTACTTGCCTATTGTTTTATTTGAGGATGTCTGCCCTTAGAATGTGTTCTTGTTATAAGACAGGTAATTTACCTTTAATCCACATTGTTCAGAGACTCTCTGACTGCAGCCAGAGTTGTTCCAAGTATCCTAAATTTTGGAAGTGCCTCGTCTTCTTCATGGGTTTGGTAGACTAAGATTTTCAGTATTGTCTCCCCATTTCTCTTTATATTAATTGCTCAGCAGTCTAAGGAGCTTTCAACTAGATTTTTCTCTGGATTGCTGACAGTGAAAAACATGTTGTGAAATAGCCCAGAAAATGCTTCTTGCTCTCAGTATGTCAGTTAGGCAAAATCAATGGTTTCTTTGTGGAATGTGCCAGTTGTTGTAATTTGCAGAGCTGTGACGCTGAGCTCCAGTCTGTCTTCCACTGCCCTCCCACCCCCTCATGTTCTGGCTTTATTGAGGCTTCAAGTGATGCTACCTTTGGGAGAGCAGTCTGTTTGCTTTTACTCAGTAAAGCAAATTACTTAATACTCAGTGTTCTGGGATCTGCCAGGCATTTGTTTGCTCATGGTAACCTCTATGTGCAGAGAAGCATTTCAAGAAGTAAGATGGATTACTTTCTGTCCAGTTCTTCTTAAGATGTATTTGTTACATGTACCTTCACTGCACATCTGTCTGTCTGCCCTTGTGACAGTCTGAGAGAGAGATGTGAATTCTTGGCTGGGGAGGAACTGAGAGCAAGGAACCCCTTACCTGGTTTCGTGTCAGTGGAGGGCCTTGGGCCATGCTCCAGGGCAGGCTTTTGGGGTAGAATTGTCTGCCTGATGGAATAGGTGTAGCCAGCATATGAATATACAAAGAATGTGCTTATGAGGCTTCAAAGAACAGTAACGGGTAAATAACCAATCATTCTTGGTAATAAAAGCTGCCTCAGCTCTTGTAACCCACCAGTGGAAAATCATGCTGCTGCTTAGTTTCAGTTTGATTTTGACTATAGACTGGAAGATAGACAGTGTTATAGTGTCACCTAATCTAGGTGGCAGCTGGAAGGGAACAGTTTTTCCTGGCCATCAAGAAGGAATTATCCAAAGATGATTGTAAAAGCTTTGTTTGGAAGGAGAAAGGGGAAATTTGTAGCAATGAGAAATCCACATTTTTAGTAATTTGAAAGCTAGTTTATTTGTTCATGGAAATATTGTCTTTGGAAGTTGCAAAGTATTTCATAGAAACTACCATGGAAACTGCTTGAAGACTGCTGTTTGAATACTCAAAAATCTTAATGTAGATTCAGTCAAAAATTTACAAGTACAATGAGGCTTGGACATCTGCTTATATCATCAAATGTTGCCGATATCAGAGTTCCTGCGAAGACTTGCAGATAAATACTTGTTAATCAGCACACAGTGGACAACTTTGCAGTTTAAAGAATGGAAGCAGAAAAGGAGAACGGCACACAAACAGAAATACTGAAGAAGAGAACTTCCCTTAGCTGGGGATTTTATTGTTTGTTCTTATGTTAAACTTTTTTAAGCCCCCTTTGCCTTTCACAATAATGAGCAGAATGGTGAAGTCAAAATTTGCAGATGGAACAATGACTATTGGAGAAACTAAAGAGTATGTGTAGAAATGTTTTGCAAATCCAGTAGCTCACTGTCGTAAAATTTTAAAAGGAAGCTCTGGAAATAAGAATTTAAAACAACTGAAAATCTAAACACTTGAAATGTAATGAAATTTTGTGTCCTGTCTTTGGTAGCTTATAGAGAGGTAATTATTGAAAGGTTGTCAGATAGACTAAGTTCTAACTTTAGAGAGAAAGCAGCCTAATCAAGTGGTCTGGAACAGTTCCTCAAATCTGATCTTTCATTGAAGCAAAAATGGGGCAAAAATTAAGAGAAGAGAGCTGAGGGAAATTAAAGACTTTATCTTTTCCTCCTGTCTCTTAGTGGCAGACTTTTCCATGGGGAAATACTGGCATAGTACATGATCTTAGCTCACCTTTAATAACTGGCAAACTTTCAGATAATATAACAGAACATAAAAATATGTCTGTGCTTGCTGGCCATGGTTAGGGAAAGGCAGCTTGGAAAAAGAAGGAAGACAGGGCTGGTGAAAAACTAAATAAAATTTCAGACGTAAAGCAGCGTTAAATATGTTGCTGGAGGAAGTTTATGTGATTTTTCATGGGTGGATGAGAGGTTCTTCTCTGTATTGAATTCCCATTCTGGTCAAAATCTGTCATGCCATGAAGCTTAAAAAGGCCCAACAGTATTATTTACCTGGGGACATACCCGTGTTTTGGAAAAGTTTCAACCTGCAGAGCCTTCCTGTTCATCTCTGGTCTTATTTAATGACTGTCAAATAAACAGTGCCTGGGCAGGGATAACAGCTTCATTCTACTAGCTGATAGAAGTACATTGTGATGACTTACGTTGCATATATATTTTCTCTCACTTCTGAAATATTTTGCATTGTTGTTTGGATTAGGAATAGGAATTATCCCTTCATTAGTATAATCCACCTTGGAGCAATCTATTTGTCTCCAGCTCTTTTGATTTTTCAAAAACCATTTGTGGCTTGGGCTGAATGTAATATATCCTACCTGGGGTCATTACACAAGAGTGGGTTTATTTTCATTATGCATTATATTTTTCCGTGCTCTCCTCGTGAAACTCTTAACTTGTTAGACTTGCAGTGGTGGAAAAAGGAAGGTGTCTGTGTGGGTTGGGTTGAGGTTTCTATACACCCAGCATGAATGAGGAGAGGGGTCTGAAGGACTGTGTGAGAGCCTGTGAGCCTGACCACCAGAGATCTTGCTTCTGAGTGGGACTGGGAGAAAATTTAGCTGTATGGGAGCAATTTCATTCAACATTTTTGCAAGTCATGTGAAAAAGAAAGTGCAGTGAAATCACTTAATCTTCAAAGCTTGAATTCATATTTCATTAGGAAGGCTGTTTAAATGTTTTATTCATCATTCCTGCTCAGAGTGGTACCTGCTGCAGCAGTGATACTGTATGAATGATGGTATGAAGTCAGTCACAGAGCCTTTAGGGCTTGGGTTTTTCCTCAGCTGTGGTAGGAGAAAAAACTGCTTTTTATTTCAGTGGAAGCTGAATTTGTTATGATAACATTTGAACTCTACAGATGTTTAAACCAATTACATAGGAAATAGTGCCAACATTCTGTTTCCATTTTTTTCCAACTAAATTGTGTTTTATTGCTAGCTTCTACTTTAATTTCATGTATGTTTAATTAAAGTCACAGAAGCTTTAATTAAAGCTGTGCTCAAGACTGGGAATGCTGCAAAATGTTTTAAGCATTAAGCAGTGCCAGCAAGGATTTGAATTAGTGTAAGCTGAGACATTTGTGATGTGAATAAGCACACATCATCATAATGAAACATTGTACAAATAAATGCTTTTCATTCCAAGGGACGAGCACAGAAAGTTTCCTAATTATATTGAATTTGTGAGACTAATTTACTAAGTGGCTTTACATCAGTTTAATTTTCTATGAATTGCTCCAGAATAGAAGTTTAAGCAGTGCATGAATTACTGGTTTGTTTTTGTATTTTCAGGTGTTTCAGCTACAGAAAGTCATCTGGAAATAGAAGGGATGGCAAATTGTCTGCCGTATTATGGTATTTCTGATTTGAAAGAAATTCTGAGTGCAGTAATTAATGGAAATGCAAAGGAAGTATATGAATGTAGGCCTCTCAAAGTGGTAAATTACTTGGAGGTAAGATAGAAGCTTGCTTTTAAGTATTAGCCAGCTAAATGTATAATAAAATTTCTTAAACAGCTTAAAAATCTTTCTTCAGCTTTCTGTTTTAATTAATGTCATTGTGTTCTAAACAGAAGTTACTTTTGAAAAGAAGAATGTCATATCCTCTCAGAGGTTTATGGGTTGTGCATTTCTTACCAAAATACTTCATCAGACATACCCAAAACCAGCCATCCAGTGTGATATAATACATGCTGAAAGCTGATGATTCTTCTACACAGGCAATTTTCAGACTAGAAAGGTATTTCTCTGTGTTAGAATACAGAACTGCCATAGAATTGCTTTACAAAGTCTAGAAGGCAGTTGAATTCAGAACAGTCATCAAAATTTATATAAATAAATCTATGATGGAGATATTAAATTATTTAAGGTAATAGTTTATGAAAAGTAGGTGCTAATTGAAGCTTAATTCTCATGTAAAGCTCAATGAGACATATATTGTGACAATTGGAAAGCATGCCTTTTCCATTTAAAAAAGAAAAATTCCTATGATTCATTCAAAGAAAGGGCAGAGATACATAAGTGGATATTACTTTTGCCAGAAAAGCAAGCTGTCAGTAGAATTAAGACATTGAAGCAAAAAAACGAAGTCTCACATGCAGTGAACCCCATATGCCTCTGCAAATGCTTGTATTTAGTTAACGTCAGTAACTTCTGTGGTTCTCACAAGCACATACTGACAACCAACAGTCTTGTAAGTCCACACTAATCAGTGCAGAAGAAGGAATAGGGTAATGGTTAAAGAAGGAGCCTTCCAGGGTACAGAATATTCCACAGTGATCTTTTTCCCACTTGGAAGAGTAGGGGAACGTCTCAGGCAAACAAAATTAGAAGATTCAGATTAAATCAGTATGAATGCTGCTCAGGCTTGTACAAGACGAAGGGAGATTTTATGCCAAATCCATTTTTGTCAAGCATCATGACTTAAGTACAGAGGAGAAGGCAATGGCAGGAAGGCCCATCTTGAAGGAGGAAACAGAAAACCTGACAGCTACTTCTTTCAAGTTGCTTAGTTATTTGAGGGTGGGTGCTTTAGCAGTCACTTCTGCTTTCTAGCATTGTGAGATAACTGGATGCAATAGACAGCAGTAAACACAACATTAATCTGTGATTTCACTATAGTATTTTTCAACATTTATTTAGCTGACTGTTTATCTTAATTTATGTTAGTTGTCAAGTTTGTGGTATAGAATGTGTCTTGTGAACTGGTAAACATCTTCAGTTGATGCTGGAAATGAGCGATGTCCACAGGAAATAAGATCTTCAGAAACACAAAGCACCTTGCAAAAGTGGACTCCAAAAGAAAAAGATGACCAGGAGACTGACTGTGCATGACTCCATTGTAGAAATGTCATGAACTGCTCAGTAAGATATGTTTAGAGTTACATTTAGATTTCTGGCATTCAGAATATTTGTCAGGAAAAAAGAATGATCTTTAAACAGTGAGTGCCTAATTCCTGCTTTCTGGTAGCCCCAAGTTAATGTGCTAAGAAGTGGTACTTTAAAACTATTGAGGTTTTGTTTTTGTTTTTCCTTTCCACAGGGAGAAGCAGTACGTTTAGCTCGGCAGCTGCCCTTACATTTGTCAAAAGAGGATGTACAAAACACAATTTACAGGATGAAGCAACAGCTTGGAAAGGAAAATAAAGGCTGTGTTCACGGTCGTCCTTTTTTTCATCACTTAACAGATATTCCAGAAGTTGATGAGCGCAACTCCATGGAAATTACTCAGTAAATGGAACATTTTGTTTGGGGTCATACTTTTCTTGCTTAATTTTGATCATTACTCTGTAATTTCAGTATGTTTCGTGCAAAGCTTTTGTGTAATGACTTTTCATTGTCATATGTTCACCTCCTAGAGACTTTTATTTAAATGCAAATGCTGTTTGAAAACTAGAAATAAATACTGTAGAGAAACTACTCCTCACTATTTTTTAAAAGAGTTTATTAAAGAAATATTCTCAGCTGGTTTCATCCTTTTCTTATTACTGCAGGTTTAGAAAGTGCCAGTATGTCAAAATTGTTTAGGTGTGAAGTGGTTAGAAGTTGCTTTCAAGTGGTTAGAAGTTGCTTTCAACAGAATGGCAAAGTTTACTGTACTAAGGATATCCGATGTTAAGTTTCAAAGGAATTCCAGATAGCTGTAAGTATTTAAATACGGCATTGGCATATGCAGTTATTATAGTTAGACTTCTATGGTGTTGTATTTCTATCTGAATATTGTTAGCTCATGTGAAGAAGTATTGAAGTCCTAGTGTCCAGTCTCCAAAAATTATACATTCACAAAATTGTGATTCCTAAAAGTATAGTACACCTTAAAAACTGCCCAGTGACTTGAAAGGATCAGAGTCCCAGGAGCCCAGGTTAGCACTGGTCTCAGGTGCCCATGGATGTGTGTTGATGCAGTGCTGTGCACAACGCAACCTGTTTGGGGGTGGGAAACACAAACTGCCCTCCCTCAGGGAGAATGTGGCATCACAGTCTGCTGCAGAGAGAGATATTGGTTGTGGTAAACTGGTTCATTCTCTTTCTACCAGGACACAGAATTTACTGCCGTGTTTCAAGTAGGAGCTTGCTTCCTAAAGCTACCCCATTAGGCCTTCTGTGTATAGCAGTTGCAGTGTCTCTGGAGGAGTATGTTTTAAAAGTTTCGAGAAAGCTAACCTGAAAATTCCTGGCCATCCTCAGCTGTTCTTGGCACTATGAAAATGTGGTGGTAAGACCTTTGTAGTGTTTCTGTGGCTACTGGATAAATGGTTGAAGGCTGCTGAAAGGCCCGAGTGCAAGCTACTTTGTGGACAGGAGTGTGGGACCAGAGAAGCAAGTGTACAGTCTGCAAATGTAAATCACTGATCTATTGCTCTGTATCAAATGGTGCTGAACTGGTGAAGTAAGTTAAGAAACCACATCACAGCAATACGTGACAACTCTAATCTGAAAGGTAATTATTGTCTTTTTAACAGGGCCTGTTGCAGTAGGACAAGGGGTAATGGTTTTAAATGGGAGGAAGGTTGATACAGATGTAAGAGTAGTTTTTTACAATGATGGTGGTGAAACACTGGAAGAGATTGCCCAGAGAGGTGGTGGATGCCCCATCGCTGGAAATATTCAAGGTCAGATTGGATGGGGCTCTGAGCAACCTGATCTAGCTGAAGATGTCCCTGCTCATTGCAGGGGGGTTGGACTAGGTGACCTTTAAAAGGTCCAACTCAAAGCTATTCTGTGATTTTATGACTATGTCTTTATGCCATTAAAGTTTATCCTTTTCATAAAGAGCAAGGGCCTGAGCAGGATATCTTTCCAGGCTCAATGGTGAGCAAGGTACAAGATGAGAATGTCACTGACAAACTGGACACTTGCTCACTGTAAATATCACTCAGTGCAGAAGATGTGAATTTTTAGAATCGAAGTGAGAAGGTGGATGGAGACAGAGGAAGGAGACATGACTCTTGGCTCTGATGGGGAAACAGGATCCCAGCCTTGCGGTGGATGCAGAAGGTTATAGTTTGTTTATTTTTATTCTTGTTGGAATATAAACTCTGAGAGTTTAGAGAGTAGCCATTACATGAGAAAAGCCAAAAGCAAGCTGAAGAAGTGAAATTTATCTCCAGCCTGATTTTGCTGGAACTAAAGTTACTATGTGCACCTATTCTAGTCAGTTGGGAATACAACATGTAGTATTTAATGAGATTAATAATTGCTGTTTCTTTTCCAAAAGATTAGATGGCTGTACCTTAATTATACTGAAGCAAATGCTAGTATCTTTGATCACACTTTCATATAATAGTAGCATTGCAGAGGACAAATTGTTTTAATAGCTATTCAGGCCCTAGATTGAGGACAAAAAGTGATTGGTAAATGGGTATTCACAGGTGCCACAGTGGTTTCAGTTGCTATTAATTAGCATCAGGATTTTCAGTGGGTGCAGGTGTGCCAGGTTAGGCAGTTGGGAGGTGGGGTCTCCAACTCCTTCCCTATTTCTTTCTTTCTTTCTTGCCTCTTTCCTGAGTGTGTTTGCTGTCCTTCACCTCGAAGAGTTGCTGTAGACTTCTCCCTTAGGTAGGTGTATGTACAGTTTGTTTCTGTCTCTGTGGGACACTGGTGGGTTGTTGTGTGGCTCGGTGCCAGCAGCCACTGGTGTAGCAGAGCCTGGGAGCTGGAGGTCTGCGTGTCCTCCCCACCACAGCACTTGTGGGTGGGAGTGCGAACTGAAATTGTGAGTTATGCGGTGCTCTGCTGATGGGAGATGGCTTGAGAGATGGCAGCTCTCTCCTTGCTTTATCCACTGTGGCCAAAAAGAAATGTTACTTTTCTGTTTCTCGAGATGCTCCTGATGTAACAGTTCTCAAAAAGAAAGGCGCGTCACCTTCCTGCCGCAGCATCAGCACGGGGTGCTGCTCGGATGTGCTGTGACACGGGGAGCCCCCCGGGGCTCTCGGGGGCGCACACAGGGGCTGCCTGTCCCTGCGGACACTCCGTCCGTCTGTCCCCGCTCCGTGGGCTGTCCCAAAGGAAGGGAAGACCTGAAATGTGCGGTGCTGAGTGGGCTCTGTTACTGCCCTTGAGCTCTTTCCTCCGGGGAAGAAGCGGCAGGGCAGGACGAGGTGGGTGCGTGTCCCAGCGACGAGCGGGTGGCAGCCACCTCCCTGTCCCCACTCTGCCCCCACGCAGCTGCTTCCCACGAGTGGCCGGGCTGGGGCATTTCAGGGACTTCTCGTATTTGCGCTGCCCTCTGCTGGCACTTCGGTTTTGTACGGTTTTGCCTAAAACGAGGGTAGGCAGGTCCGAGACTGGCCATGGACGAGCATCATTCCTTCCCCGCTTTGCATCACCACTAGGTCAGTGTCACTGCTTAGGATGCTTCTCACGGTGTGCGCGTTTGCTTTGCTAAAATATGCCCGCTGCAGGTAGCAATGTTTCCCAGGGGAATATGGGGAGCTTTCCAGACTAAAGCATGATCTCATAACAGAACTTTAAAACCCTTTTGGTTGTGTGTAGCTCTGCATTTTTCAGAGCATCGTTTGTATGGTTGGTTTGGTCAGGTTTGGGTCTTGTGGTGTGTTTGCAGCTCAGGTGTCCTCCTCACCCAAAGTCTGAAAAGTTGCGTGTTATTGTAATGGGAAACTGTTGAATGTCAATTTTCTTTTTAAATACAGGAAATTCTCATTGAAAAAAATTATTTTTCCTTACATACAAATATGAGTATAGACATGAAATAGAGGTAGCACCTTTTACATGTTTTTTTTCTGAATGTAGTAGGAATCTTAATAATGAAGTTTCTGTTTCCCCTCAGTTAAGAAATGGTGTGTGTGAAGAGATTTGGAGTATTTTTTGGTTGTTTTTGGTTTTTTCCCCTTTAGTATTAATAGTAGCAGTTCAGAGAATAATAGTGAAACCAGAGGAACACTTAACTTATTTCAGAAGCACTCATTAGTCATTGGTGACACTAACATCTGTATGATGTAATTTGTGGTTTGTTAAAATAGATTCTTCTCTATTTCCATATTCTGATATGGAATATTTAAAATATCTAGCAATAGAGTCAATACTTGTAAGCAAAACTCTCTTTAGCTGTACAAGCACATGTTCCTTCATCTCAAGGGTTTAATTCCTTTTTTCGCCTACAAACGTTCTACCTTTATGGAAGTAAACATCAATGAACAGGTTTTTTTAGGGTTTTGAAAGGCTTACAATACTTGATCTTCAGAGTTTGTTTTATCTTCTGTAAAGCAGGTCAGGTTTTTATTTTGCAGTGGGGTTTGGATTCTTTTGTTAAGTAAGCTTATAGTTCTGGTTTAATTCTTTGGTGCAATAGGAATACTGAAGGATTCTAGAGAGTTTTGTTTGTTTTGTACCCAACATTTTAACAGGCTCGGTTAGCAATTATAAGAAACCCAAGGTACATCCATTTAATTTTGCAAATGGAAAGCTACCAGAACTTGCTTTTATTCCCACCCCCCCCCATAAGTATGGAGTATCATATCTGAAATTATGGAGAGTATAAATGTGGAAATGTTAAATCTTTTGTTAATGGCTTCGAATTAAGCACACATTGTTGCAGATGATTTGGAGGACTTATTTAAAGTAAATATACAATTTCAAGCTCAATTATCATTCATAGTTTCACTGAACGTAGTGAGATATTAGGTCTGTGAATTTGATACAGTGTTACTTCATAATTATGATGCTT
The DNA here is from genome assembly GCA_013396755.1 of Sclerurus mexicanus. Classification (NCBI taxonomy): domain Eukaryota; kingdom Metazoa; phylum Chordata; class Aves; order Passeriformes; family Furnariidae; genus Sclerurus; species Sclerurus mexicanus. The sequence goes on along the minus strand of VWZF01002261.1, from coordinate 2,453,957 downwards.
TTTTACAGTAAATTTGATATAGAACAGTTGCTAAAGGAAAGCTGCTGAGCAGTGTGACCAACCGTTTTATGGGACACATCTGGTGCATTAGTTCAGGATGTGCAGTGCAGAAGAACAGAGCCTTTGCCCAGAGTGAGAAGGAAGCTAACTCCACATGTATACGTTTTGGGGACATGCACAGAGGTTAAACAATTACGAGTTAATTGTGTAAGCTAATAGGAGGGGTGTTTGTAATGCCATTTCAGAATAGCTAAGGAGGAAACGGAGGAGAATTATTGTTTTAAAATCTCAAATGAACGGTTTACACCTGTGAATGTTACATTTAGAACAGCTGTTTCTTTTATTATCAGTAAACAGATGGAGAAAGTAATGGAATGTTTTAAGGCAATATGTTAATCCTGTCTTCCACTACCTAACATTTTCCAATATCATGCTTAAATATTAACTCTAGTGCTGCTGTCATCTGCAGTGAAAGAATATTTGCTTATTATTTTAATCATGTTTTTATCTGAAGTTGTAAATGTTTATCCCAAGTTATTGTAGTCTTTCATCAATCCAGCTTAAGTCTTTTTGCACATCAGTAGTTTTATTGATGACTTCATTGGACTGAATTACTAGTAAAGCAACCCTGACTTTGGTTTTGCTCAAACGTTGGTTTTTTATTTGTAGTTTTCACCTTGAAATGAAGCAAGCTATATTTATAAGGGGAGAAAAAAAATTGCTCTTGAGGGCCCAGGCTAAAGTGCATTTTAAATGAGCTCCATATGAAGATGATTACAGGTGAAGCTTTGCCAGAATATGCTCAGTTCGGATAGCACCAATCAGGTGGTACAGAAGAGGTTCTTGTTGAGTGCACTGAATTATTTTCTGAGCAAATAGTTTTAATTCACTTATTTTCATATGAGAAATGTGTTGTGCTACCAAGGTTTTGAAATAAAGAACAACTATGAGTCTTACAGCTTCCTGGAAAAAAAATCTCAAACTGCAGATACACTATCACATGTACTTAGGAAAAAAACCCCAAAACTAGTATTTCAAAATATTTAAAAATTAGTGCCTAAATAGGCCTGAAGTTTCCTGGAAACCTGTACCTGCCAGTCAGATGCTCAAAGGTGGCAGTAGTAGTTTTTCAACTGAAAAATCTGTCTTAATTTTAGAATTGTAGTATCTGTAAATATTGTAAACCATGTAGCATTTCAGTGAAATGACTGAATTGTGAGGCATTACTGACTCACACTGCAAGAACGGAAGCACAGAAGATTAATACTGTATAACTTGTTTGGCAGATTAGTTTTCAGGAAATGTAGAGACCAGTGAATATGGCAGCTGCATTATTAAAATACTGTATTCGAGCCCAGGTCAAATTGTTCATTCATGCATGGAGTAACTCAGCATTAATTGAATCATTACATTTTTTAGATATTTTAGATCACTGATATTCTTTGCTCCAGCACTTGAAATGCCTGATAAATTACAATATTCACAAGGAGCAAGCATTTTGACAGAGGAATGTTTTATAAAGCATTTGTGTGTGTGTTCACTTGTCAGGTCAATGCAGTAATAAAATTGCACTGCTAGAACTAAGATTTTGTCTTAATTCTAATGTCAGGCAGCCTTTTTGTGGAGGGGTTTAAAGATGCTTAGTCAGGTAAAACTATCCAAGATGATATAATGAAGATAGTCTTTTTTTGTTCTTGTTATTCTGGTAATGCTTGTGTTAGATGAATGAGATGTTCTCTATGAAGGGTTAAGAGAATTTATTTTCTTAATTAATAAAAAAAAAGGAGGGGAGGGAGAAACCAGCTCATGTTCATTAAGTAGCTTCACGTGAGTCAAGAGAATGGAAAGGAAAATTCTTTTTGAAATAATTTGGATTTTTCATATAAAGTAGTTTTTGAAAAGTAAGTAGTTCCAGCTCTGAGGAGTTTATCTAGATGTGATTCATGTTAGAGTTGGCCAAACTAGACTAATAGAAGTAAATAGATTATTTCAAAGGAATATGCTGTTGGATTTCTGTTCTTCACTTAAGCAGGCAGAGTTTGGCTGTTCTTCAGTGGGTTAAGATTCCTGATGTTCCCTGACACCTTAGGTGTGCATAATTTAGAGCAGGAACCTGTTAATAGGTACTAAGACAAGTGAAACTGTAGAAAACTGTTCCCTCATCAGAGGAAATCACATAGTTACTTCTCTCATGAGGTAGCCTTCTCTTTTGCAGAACCTTTACCTAAAGCTTCAAAATGCCCTTTTCCAAAATTGCTTGCCCCAGATCCCAGTGCCATTTAGGAGAGTCATACCTCCTATGCTTTATTTACAATGACCTTTGAGCAACTGAAAATGCTGCCAACTCCTTTAGGAAGTGTGGCTTTAAAATTTCAATTTTGGTCTATGTCTGCAGATAAGTAATTGTGATTATGCATCAACTATAGCAATGATAAAATAGATACTGACCTTTTAGAATGATGGTATTTTATACTCTTACTGGGCTTCACTGTAGAACCTGAAAAAGCACCACCTGAAAGTGCACTAGTCACTTGTAGGTTATATAGAAGCTGAAGAAACAGCTTGATCAGCCTTGAACTGGATGCACAGTTTAAAGGGGGAGCAAAACCCCAATTCTGCAATTCAGCTTCCACTGTTGTATTTTTGCTGTGATGAGCGTGAAACTAATGGTTAATGGGTGTGCAGTTCATTCTTGCCTGATTGTGACCTTATGGTTACAGGACTGTGTAATTTCTGACTTTGTGTTGCTCTAAGTGATCAGGAGTTATGCAACTTTTCATTACTTTTGTTTCTTCTGAGTTTATTTAGGTGCCATATAGCAACAAAGTCTTGTGTTGAATTCTTTAATCATATAAAGTAATGAAGGTTTCAAGCATGACTGGATTTTTTAAAAATAATTTTTAAACCTGTGTGGATGCAGAATTATAAGACTAAAATCAAATCCGTCTAAGGAAAGGCTTAAATGATAAAATAGATTGCAATAACGATCTTCCCAGTTTTCTTCTGATTGCCACTCTGAGTCTTTTAACTGTAGCTCAAAAATCTGGAACAAGTATTTTGGCATAGCAGTTTGTTGTAAGGAAGATTTAATAGCTTGTTATGTCCTATTTCTATAAACAGAAGTCATTTAGAGTTCAGCAGATATATTTAGAATCAGCATTTGTGCTGGTAGTTACAAGCTAAATAATCTTTGAAAAGCTCAATATACAGAAGGCAATATGCAGGTTCAAATTTACCTCTCAACTAATGCTCTTTTAATAGACTTAGGCATTTTCACAAACAGAAGCCTCCAAATCCTAGTGTTGCATTTATTATTTTATTTACAAATCTTTTAAATAATGAGTTTGTGTTGCATGCAACTGTAACAGTTCAAAGAGAACTGTGTGGTTACTGCTGAACCACAGTCTGTGCCTGCACCCTTTACTCCGGCAAAATCCTCTGATCTTCACGGAGGGAGATTTCACTGACTCAGGAAGTGCAGTGCAAGGCCCAGTGACATGGACAGCTCTGGAGAGGTCTTCTCTACTTTCAGCTGGTTTGGGACAAAATATCAGTAGAAGTTTAGACTGAGTGATTTGTAATCTAATCTCTGATTTGTTGACTTCAAGGTATGCGTGACATCTGAGAAACATATGCAAAGTCTGTTTAAGTTATGAGTTTTATAGCAAATAGTAAATGAAAACCATGTGACCTTTTAGTCTTGCTGATCATGTGCATAAAGATGTTAATCTGTTGACCTGTACTAATCACAGTATCAGGGCTCTTGCTCAGGGAATAGTAAGCACAAGCTCTTGTGTATTTCTTCTTCTACTGTGTTTTTTTTATTGAAAGAATTTTGCGATTAAAATGTTTGTAATCATGCCTTGGTGCAATTTTTGCATATTCTGTTTTGGTAAAGATAAGAGTTCTTTTCCTACAAAAAAGTTTTTACTTAGTGGTGCAAATCAGGGCCTTAGTTCAGATTTCAGTTGTTACTGCTGCCCTGATAACTCACTCTGGCCAGGTTGCATGTGAAGTTTCATATTTTTTGTTATATCATTTCTGGTATAGATTTTTCCCAAACACTCAGGAGCTTGAAAACTACTAATTAAAACCATATTAGATGTTGCACTTAAATGCCTTTTTCCTCTTATATTTTAAGATAATAATAACTGTTGTAATTTCTTTTAAGTGTCCATGTTTTCAGCATCACACAAGATGCCACCCAGTCATGTGATCATGCCATCCTTAAAGAAGTATCTTGCAAGGCTTGTTTTGCAAATAACTAAAACCTTCATTTTTCTCTTCTCATATCTAACTTGGTCATTATACAGTTTTTACCATGTTTGAATTCTGATTGTTTCAGTAAGCCTCAGAAGTTTCCATGTAGGTGTGTCATATTTAAAGTGTCAATACTGAAGAGGGAGAACATCAGTACGTTTTTTTCTCATTACCTACAGAGATTATAAAATCATATTTTACAGTGTTGGCAGCTGCTCATCCAGGTGTCTGAAGCATGAAGCTGTGCACACAGATGAGTCCTATGATGCCCCTTTGTCCCCTCATCATACTGGAGTGTTGGAAAGAGGGCTGGCCATGTGGCTCACTGTTGGCAAATCTGGGAGCAGAACCGAACATGCCGAGTGTTTCCCCACTTCAACTGCTCTGGGACTCTGCTTGTGGGGAAAATGATATGCTGGTACCAAATGATGCATATGATGTGCAACACAAAAGTTTTCCTGTGTTCAGTTTGCATGACATGACCTGTGAGCTAACTGAAGAAAACATCTCTGAGAAAGTGCTGTATCTACATATACAAATGTTCCTATTGATACGTTATTTTTCTAAGATTTTGCTGAGTAAAGCTATTTCCATACATAAGCTTTTCGGCCATCTGCAACTGCTTGTCAGTGAGCCTGGTTTGAGAACACTGGCTGTAATTGTAACCTCAGGAATGTGTGACCAGCTCGCAGCCAGCTGTGCATGCCCTGACTTTTCCCAGGTGTTAAGATACATGGCCACTTTTGTTCGCCTTAACCAAAGGGGAAAATACGGCCCTTGTTTTTCCCCACCTTGCACTAAGCCTAAAAACTGCTGGGTTTTGTTATTTTTTTAATAGGTTGTGGCAAACAACTATGTGAAGTCGTCCGTGTTGTTTAATTATTGGACGTGTGTGACACAGTGTGCTGTATCTGTGTGGTAGTATGTACTTAGAGAAATACAGAAAGGGCACTCAGTGCACCATGGCCTGGCTATAAATTAACAGTGCTGACCCTGCAAATCACATAACTCCTATTTTATTTTTGTTGTTGTTTGAAAAAGATTTTACTTATGTTTCGATAGCATAGTTATTCCTGCAGTTCAAGCCTCTTTGACCAGAGTGGGTTTTGCTGCATTTTTGAATTGCTTTTATTTTAATGACCCATTTCATGTTCATAGAAACGCTTACTACCTGCCTTCTGCACCAGATCTTTATTGGAACTCCTCCTAAATCCAACCCAGAGCGGTCTGCATAGCGTGCGCTGCATTTTGTCTTTACCTGTGTGACATTTTTTGTACTCAAGGTGAGGCCCAGATAGCTTGAAAGCCATATGTATGAACACAGGTCTCCTCCTCAGAGGTGCTGGTGTGGTAGAGCATTTCTAGTAATCACGAGCACAAAATTTTCCCCGTCGCCTGTGACACTTGTTTAGTCAAGTAAAAAGCAAAAACAAAATTAATTCATGGACATGATAATTTGCACAGTGTGATTGTTATAAAGAAATAAACCCATGTCTCAAGTCACTGGTGTCGGCTCTTACTTGCCAACAAGCTGACATGACCTCCGCATGGTAGATATGGAAAAGAAATTAGTTTTCAACTTAGATCGATTCTTTATATGGTAAAATTGACACATTGTCCCTAAAAGTAACCTACCTGTTGGGATCAGTTTTTGTGTCCATGGCATGAATTCAGACCTCAGAGCACATCTGTCTTCTGTAACACATTCTACGTTCTTGAAGTATGAATTTCTGCCTTTTACAGCCTTTCAAAGCCTGCACTTTTGGGTTTGGTCCTCTTTGAATGTAGGAAGGACACACAGACACTAAACCAGTGCCGGGGTTTTCCTAAATGCTCAGAAGTCAGGGATGAGCACAGATGAAAACTTTGCATGAGCCTGAATGCTTTTCAAAATCTAGTCCTTAAGGACTCAGAAATGCCCACTGCTTAACCCTTGAGAAGTGTGCCAGAACTGTTTGGGGAGGAGGAGAGGAGCACAGCAATCCTGTGCTGGGACCTGCCTAAACAAGTTCTCCCTTAGAGCTCCAGTGCTGTGGAGAGTCTTGTGTGATGGTCTTACATGAAAGACTGAATGTGCTTTTTTCAAGGGTATTTTTTTGTATTGAAAGTCCTGGTCTGTGAACCCTCTTTAAAAAGCAGGGACTGTCCACTCTTCCCCAGAGCACACAAAAGAGCTGATAAGTCCTGGGATAAAACTGCATGATACAAATCACTCCTGATTTGTGCCTGTGACTGACATCTCTCCAGTGAGGACGCGCAGATATGGACCAGCACTGTGAGATTCCTGTAACCGCTGGTCTTCGGTATTTCCTGTGAAACTTAAACCTAATGTTCGAAATCTGCATCAGCACTGAACTATTCTGTCCTTTGTTTTCTGTTCGTCAAGGTGGCTTTTCTTATTAGCATAAATCACAAAGCTCCTGCAGCAGTGGTGGTGTCTGTATGATATACAGCATCTCTGCTGTGACCAAGGAATATTTACAAGCCAAAAACCTCTGCTTGGCTTGCATTAGAGAAGCCTTTTGTTGTTTCTTCTTTCAGTTTCTCTTTATAAGATGAAAGAAATAAGGGGTTTTAAGAGAAAATAGTGTAGAATACCATGATACTTGTGTTATTATGTGTGTCTGATGTGAACAAAATAAATTAGCCAAAGACAAATGAAATGCAGCCCTTTGGACATTCAGAAGTTTATAAACAAGTAACAATTTCTCTGATGCATTACATTAGACTATAATAAAGAGGCTACATGACTCTAAATTGTGTGTAACCTAATTGAAGAAATAAGTCAATTCTGTGGGCTATGGATACATAATGTAAACAATTTCAAAGAGTATTTGGCAGTCTCCTAGAATTTGCTCCAAATTTGCTCCTAGAATTTGCTCCATTTTGGTTCAATGGAAGTGACAATCTATGCTCCACAATACGTTCACTTGATATTTTAGAGGAGGGAAACTTGGAAACAAGTCTGTTTTTTTGGGGTTTTTTAAGCTCCTTAAAGGTGATAGTGGGGAAAAAGATGAGCTGCATGCTTATATTTCTTCTTCCTGCTCATCTTTCTTATTTTCATTGTTGCCTTTAATTCTGTTTTACTTAAGCAAAAAGAATTAAAAGGCACATGCATATATCTACTAACATCAGGTATATTAGTAAGAGTAATTGGTGACAACTGCTCACTTCATATATAAAACTAGCTGATCTATGCATGTGCTTTAGCTTCCTGCTGTGTTGGAGAAGCAGTAGGTATTTCTGATGCTGTCTTTGTGTATCTTTATAGTATTTATTTGTTGTTATACCGGCTGAGATGATCTTGAGCACTTTCTGCATGAGGACTTAGGACTCCCCAGAGTAGGAAACATTTTCTTCCTCTGCAGCTTTTGAAGGATCACTAGGAATTGCTCTGATTCTGTGCAGCTTTCTGTCATGTTGCCTTCTATTGCATTTTTATCAGAAGTTGCAGACTAAGTAGTATTAATCTGCTTAGTAGTTGGGTGGAAGCAGGGAACAACTAGGAGCTGATTTTTCCCTGCTTCCCACAGCGGCATCCAAACGAGTTAGCCTTGCTCCTGAGGGCTAATATAAATTAAAGGTCCTGAGCACTAGGGGTTGTTAAAATTCTCAGAGGGCTCTTTATAAGATGTTAACCCCCGTGGTCTGGCCGGGCTCCAAATGGGGTAATTACATTCTTCCTACCTAAATTCCCCCTGCAATTGCAATTCGATGTGCTGGTATTCCTCACTTCCTCTCCTCTGCCGTGCCCCGTGGAACAGTTGTTGCATTTCATCCCAGAGGTACTTGCTTTCAGTGACTGATGGAGTGATCTGTGTGTAGAGTCCATAAAGCATTTTAAGAGCCTTTTGGATGAAATGTAATTTATGATGCTTAATTTTTTTATTTTTTTCTTTTTAATTATCTGCTGTTTAAAATGAACTGGGTTAATCTGAGCCCTGAATGCGTGTGAACTGTGTGCAACAGACCTGGAACGAAACAGTGTCAACAACTGTTCATTCCTCGTTGAACTTCTTCCCAGGATTTTTTTAGACAGAAGAAGTAACAGATCAAGCTAAAAATATAGGAAGCTTTTGTAAAGGGTTCATTACAAAACAGGAAGACTATGAGCTATATAATAAGGATAATGTGACTTTTGCCTCAATTGAAGTACAAATGGAATTGTATATATAACATTCATCCTGCTTAGGGGTTCTGTTGTAACCTTAAGAGCAGCGTCTAAAAACATATGTACTAAAAGTTACTCTTTTTCTACCACTTTTTATACTAGAAAAGCTTTTTGTTATAAAGACAGTATAATTTTCATTAAGGTATTGCATCCTAATTGTAAGGAGACTCATTGTAAATGTTGCCTATAAGCAAACACGTATGTAGTTAGTACTTAATGTTTGACAAGATAGTAGGGAGTATCTGTATGCATGTGTATATATATGTGTATATATATACACACATATATACAAATATACAGAGACCTCAAATACAGTCTTCTCTAAATGTGAGATTTGCTTGTCATGTATCTGCCATGTAAACAGGATAAAGCCATGCTGGAGCACATCTTTCTGTTTAGTTTAGCATTAACTCTCTTCACTCTTGGAGTGGTTCACGCTAAGCTTAACTGCACTGCATAGGAAATCTTTGTACAGACAACCGTCTGAATGAGCTGAACTTTTGTTTCTTGGGGTTGCTTAGTCTAGTCTGTTGCAATATGACAGGCCATAGCATTTCACATGGGATTAGTCAAGCCTAAACAGTTGCTTAGGTCAGATATTTCTCCTCTAGAGCATGAGTAAATAGGCTCCAGGTAGGAACAAAAGGTCACTGTTGATTCGCCATAATGCCCTCACTAGTGATGGGAGATGGCTCAAGGTGGTCTGAGCAGGTGAGCTGGTTGCTGTGCTGCAGGGGATGTGGAAGATTTTGCAGATGACTTGTCCAATAGTGCAAGAAATATATTTCCAGTCCCAGATGGGAAAAATCAGTATGACCCTATGCCAGAGAATGTGATGCACTACCTGAGCTTCTGAGGGAATTCTTCACTGTCTGTCAGTGCATATCTCTAAGCATCCCAACCCCTGCATCACCTGGTCTTTTTCTGGTGCTTCTGGGGAAGGTTAAAAAAGAACAAACAAGCAGAAAAAACTTAGCTATATTTTATTAAAGAAAAAATTAAATATGTATATCTAATATATATGTCTAATACAGTAGGTTTGAAAGCCTGAAACTTAAAATATCTTTGCAAGGTTTTCCATTGTGTTTCAGTGAAAAACTACGCTATTAAGAAACATACCTTTCTCTCTGATCTGTGATGAAAGCTGGAATAAATTTAAATGTTTGACACCAAATTTAGCTCAATGTGCTGTACTACTGTTCCTTATAAAGGAGCCTACGCCAACTACATAGCCAGATGTTCATATGAGTGGTATTATATAGGTACAACTCAGTGGGGCTTTAGTGGATTTTAACTTGGAATGAGAAATTTAGTTCTTATGCCTATGATCAGATCAGACATATTCTTACTTAAAAACAGTTTGCCATTTAGAATTTAAATAAGCCATTTGTATGTTTTAGTACTGTAACCTTTAAGAATGGGCATTTTTAATTGCAATGCTTGAAAGGAAATGTTTGCATAAAATGCAGCTGTGCTGTGAAACTTTTCTAATGATTGTTTTTAGTTACCGTGACCAATGCAGTTTAAAAGTACATTTAATTTGTCAATCTATTACAGAAGGGAATTTGTTATTTTTGATTTGTTTCTGTGCAAGTAGGACATCTGATAGAATAAGGCAGCAAAGACTTTATTGAAATGGAAGGTGATTAATAGCTAGATATTGTAGAGATGCATACCCCATAATTTTGTGCATCTGTGATCTTTCCAGCTCTTTTTGTTTTGTGTATTTTTTCCTCGCCTGACACAGTGGTATAACTTTTTAAGCATCAGTTTTCCATTAAGTATTAAATTAATTTTTCAGAAATTAATATCAAAATCCTATGTATTAAATTTGTCTGTATTCTGAATTATTTTTATTCCTGATTTTCTCTTCTTTCATAAAATATTCTCTGATATTTGTGCTTTTCCTCCTCAAAACTATCATACTTTATTCTTCTCCAGTAAATTCTCTCCTTTGCTTTCTGTTTGCTCCTTCTGTTTCTTGCATCCTCTCCCTCTGGAAAGGAGGGATGTGCTCCTCTCTTCTACTCATCCTTAACTTTCTCATTGTTTCTTTGTTACCCACAACTCTCTGGGTGTTCTTTTTGAACTCTTCATCTACAGCTTCTTTTCCCTGTTGCACTCTGTGCTTTAATGAACTTTAATTAGAAACGCCTTTTTGTTGCACTGTAAGTTCAGTTTTATAGAACTCATTAGAAGCTTTCATATCTAAGGTTGAAAGAAAATGGTTTTTTTCCTATTTCACACAGTTTTCTACCTATTTCTTCTTTCCCCCCCACTGATACCATTTTCTTCTTTCTCAACCTGTCTCTAGAACTCAAAAATATCTTTCTGTAGTTCTATGTAATTAAGCACAGAGTCTGGTAATATTCTAAAATAGGTACAAAATTCAGTGAATTTGCATTAAGTTTGGGGTCTTTTTAATAATTTTCAGTACTAACATTCACAGTGGAAAACATGCTTCGTGAATTTCAAAAACATTAAATGACCTCTCAGAGCCCTATCTCCTCATATATAGGAAATTGTGTAGTCTACCCAGAAGAAAAAATTATTACTGCAATTCATTGGAGTGAAACTGTACCAGTATTTGTACCTTCTCCAAAAATTCATCATCATTATGGGATATAGTCTTTAATGACTGCTCTGAATTCCACTATTTTTACAAGTATTTTGTTAACTTGGTTGTGGAGACAGGTGGGTATTTACACAAAAATTGTGTTGTGCTCTTTGAGAAACCAGCCATACCAGGAATACTCACTTGAACTGAAATTGAGATAAATAATTTGAGGGTGACCTACTTAAGGTTTGAAACAGTTAATGCTCTCTTAGGAGGAGATGAGGAGTAGATAAATGGTGAACAACTGGGAAGCTGGCTCTGGAGGACATGCTCATGAATTTGGACACCGACTAATCTGTTGTGGCTGTTGCTGGCACAGCAAATAACAGCATAATGCAAAACCTTCCTGTTTCTTCCCACTCTGTCGTTTTAACTTCCCACCGAGGGCAAGCAGCGGCCACGGCCGAGCCCTCAGCAGCACAAGTAGGAGCAGCGGCCTCCCTCTCTTCCCTGTGGCTCTTCTGGCTCTTGTGCTGACTAATGCACAGCAGAACCTGAATTTGGGAGGTTTTGGCCCCTCTTGACCAATCTAGGGTCAATCTGTGCCATCAGATGGAGTAAGTGACCTGTGAAGGGGTATGAGCCACAACCATAGGGCTCCTGAGTGCCCAGGGGCAAAACTAGACACCTGTAACTGTGTTAGGTGTATCATCTTCCCTGTTTGCATTGGCAGAGCTGCTGGACTCATAAAATTCCCTAAAGAGAATTGCTAGTATGGAGACTACTACTCAAAATCATCTCCTGCTGTTTTCCTATTAACTTTTCACACTACTAAGTGTTGCCAGATTTGGTGTTTTGTTGTGGTTTTTTCCTGCCTTTTGATTATGTATAAAGATGATAAAGTGTATATGTGACTTCCTCAAAGTGTTCTAAATTACCTTTAAATTAGCTATGTTGGTTCTCTTAAAACCTGATCCTTTGCCTTGTCTTGGAGAGGAGTCACACTCCTCTGAACTTACCACAAACTTAGTGATACCAAGTAAAGTTTGCCTACCGTTTCATCATCTGATTCAGAAGTTGTTCGAGCACTCTGTCTCCTTTTAAATATCTTTTTAACTTGACTGATCTAAAGTGGTCTAAATGTAGCATCGACCTTTTCTTTTAAGGGCTTCAATAAAATGGAATTTGTCCTTTACTTGCTCTTCTCAGATGTCCAACTTGTCCATTTTGCTATGGGTTGCAAATACGTGGTAAGTTGCTTGCTGAAGTGTTCTTTGTTCTCTGTTTTGTTTCTGAAGATCAACAGTGGTTTGTTGTCAAAGTGTATATTTGAAGGATACCCTGTTCCTTGCATCTTCATGTGTTTCTGGCTTACATGTGGTGTCAAGATGATGTGAAAAGTGTGTGTGACTAAAAAGTGTGTTGTGATGCTCTTGGACAATATGAAATTAGTAAAATCATTGCAGAGAACCTAATATATATAATATTTGTAGTATAATAACACGCACTTCATTCTGGAAATATGAAATTTCTTGTGTTAGTATATTGCTGATGTGCTAGTTTTGGGGATGTGAGCCCTACAGGTGTAGGGTGTGACTGTTCCATACAATGCTGCCACCACCTGCCCTGTGGGTGCCCTCTCCATCTTTATATCTGAAGAACCAAAGATAAAGTACCATCAACCCTCCTGCAAACCACTTTTGCCGTATTCCATGCTCCAAGCAGGGAAGGGTATCATGGGCTGCCTTGCCCTCAGGTGTGATCATCTCCTTAATGGACCCATTCTTAACTTCATGGTCTGTTCTGGCACCAAATCCCTTTTAGCACTGCTAACTCTTTTGGCTCTGTCCCATAGGGCACCTAAAGAAAATATTCCCTGAGCAGTTTCTCATCTTCCACTCAGCTTGGTTTGGTGGTATTTTTCCTCTTCTGTTCAGTGTAGGTATAGGGCAGAGTCCCTGCTGTCCATGTTCTTTCCAGATGCTTTGGCAGTGCACCGTGCTGTGCTCCTGAAGGCTGCCCTCTGGGAAGCCACAGCTCCATCTGAGTGCCAGCTTCTGAGTAGCCTCAGGTGGTTTTTGTGTCATTGGATCCACACTGAGAAACCACCTGTCCAGGATTGGGAATTTTAAATCAATAAAGCCTTCTGGATGGCTGTTCCTTCAGCTAGAAGAGAGCATGTGGAAAGGATCTTGTGGAAAATATCTCATAGCCTATGTTGTGAGAAGATTTAGGTGTGTGTTCTCAAGTTTCTGTAAAAGGTAGTTGTAGGCTTTCAATGTAACAAAATGATTTATCTTCTCTTTTTCCTCTCGTGTTTTATTCTGAACCATGCTAAATTTCATGCCATATGAAAAGATGTTTGTGGTTCAGTGTAGAGGAAAAATTGTTTTCATTGTTTCCTTGAACTTTTTCAAACTCTTTGTGTATTTGTGCCTGCACCATAAAAGTAGGTTTTACCAATCCTGTCTTGATAAATTCAGCCTTCATCTGTTTCAGACTCTTCTAACTATATTAAGACTAGCTATCAAATAACAAGGAACGTGTTGAAGTCCTGTTCCTCAGAGGCTCATACAGACTATGCTGCTTCCCTGTGAACTTTCACCAGTTCCTTGGGGGTTTTTGGGTGTTGCTGTTTAGAGTTAGATTTATACATCATTTTTTTGTCTTGATGCAGAATTGTAGAAAAGATTGGCAGTCTGCTCTCCTTGGTCTTCAAACAGCACTTTTCTGTCTGAAGCTCAAGGTAGATTACTTTAGAATCCCATAGCTGAGAGTCTAGGGGCAATTGTTTGGGGAATAAAGTTCATTTATGCTGAAACATTCTACTTCAAAGCAAGTTTGTATATAGTTGCAATGATCTTTGTTCTACCCACCCCACTGCCTGTCCTCCCAGTTAGCTGAAGAAATACAAATTAAACACTCTGACGTCCAAGTCTTGTTAAAAACAAAACAACCAGTCAACTAACCCTGCAGTCATGCAGTTAAGGCTCTGCTACCCTTATAAAGCAGTGCACAGTTACACCTGAAGGAACATTCATGCCAAGAAAATCTATTTGCAGATATGTAGCAAATATGCAGCTGGCACTGATTGGTGTGGGCAAAACATTTTCTAGATCTATTCCTCTGTAAGTATTTTTTTGTCACATTCCTTAAGAACAGGAGACAGTCTGACAAATTAAGGGAAAATAGATTGACTGTAGCTGGTAAGCAATGACTGGAATTGATCAGAATCTTGGGGTGGGGAAATTCATAGGTTTTCCTTATGGTCCTATTTGCCTCTCAAATAACCTCCTGTATTTTTTTGTTTTAGCAGTGATGTCAGTTTCTTGGACAAAATCTAGCAGAAGAACTATATTAATTTTAAATTTTCCCAGTAGTTCCTTACATCATATTATGGCTCTAAAATAACTAAATGTTGTCATCATGTTTGGTTTGTGCTTTTGATTTCAATTCCCAAGTTACATAACTCTCAAAACAGTTCAAGCCTGATTCAAACTCCCGGAGCAACTGTAATACTTAAAACAAGAAGAGGGATTGGTGAGTGTTCACATAAATAAAAATGCCCTTTGCCTCTGCTCCTGTACTTGGAAGGATGCTTGTGTAAGTTACTGAAGCTGAGGAGTAAGATCAGCAAAAGACAATCTTCAGTGATGATGTGTCTATTGGAAAGGGGCGTCTAAGAGAAGTTTGCTTATGCACATTTGGTGTAGGTCAGCAGCTGAGTGGCTTCAAAGAGCTTCGAGGAAATGCTCAGTGAGGGCTTTCTTTAAATCATAGAAGACTGGGGGGGTGTGGCAAGGTTTTGGTAGCAGGGGTGCAACAGAGGTGGCTTCTGTGAGAAGCTGCTGGGTGTTGTCAGTGGGATAAAGTATTTAATAAAGGGAGGGGGAAAAAAAAACCTGTGCAATTGCAGCCAGAGAAGAGAGGAGTGAGAATGCATGAGAGGAACAGCTCTGCAGACACCAGGGTGGTGAGGAAGGAAGAGGAGTGTTCCAGGTGCCTGCAGTCTGTGGCAAAGACTGTGGTGAGATGGGATGTTGAAGCAGAGCCCTGGGAAGAAGGAGGGCGGGGGGGAAGGTGTTTTAAGGATTTGGTTCTATTTCTCATTATCATCCTCTGATATGATTGGCAATAAATTAAACTAATTTCCCCAGGTCTAGGCTGTTTTGTCTTATGGTAAAGGGCGAGTGGTAACTCCCTGTCCTTATCCCAACCCACGAACCTTTCGTTATATTTTCTCTCCCCTGTCCAGTTGAGGAGTGACAGAGTGGCTCTAGTGGGCTCCTGGCATCCAGCCTGGGTCAGCCCTCCACACTGATGCAGGAAGGCAAAATGGCAAGTGCCTTTGGGGTTCCCTGTCATTTACCAAGTGAAGACTGAGACCGTAAAGGGCATAAAGGAAAGCAAGTCTTGTGTGAATGTATTTAATCAGATATAGAGTCAAGGTAATGATGAATAATGACTAAATACGTTTGTAAACAGGTGCAAAACACTTTTTGCCCCTGTCTGGAGAGCTGCCACTGTTATGTGATATCTCAGTATTTCAGCTAGAACTACAGCTGGAAAGGCAATGATATTGTGAATGATTTTCATTATCTGTTCTGTGCTGCTGAAATGAGCATAGCCATATAAAATAATACTAAAATAAACTCATCAAATACACTTTGCAAAAAGCTTTACAAAACTGGAATTTTTTTTTTCTGTAAGTAATTGTATATTTGTGGAAACCCTTCGAAAGAGCTCTGGGCTGCTGATTGAGTTTTCAGTTAATTTTTTTTTAAACCCTTGTTACTTAAGACTGAGCTGCACCTATAAAAGGCCTCACCCTGACTTTGTCAGTGCTGTTGCTCTCTCATGTGCCAAGTGGCTTTTGAAAGGGGATCACTCACCAGGGCAGTCCAGTGGCAGCTCCTGATGGGATTCCAGTATTACTGTTACAGCACTGGGACTCTGGTGGAGATGCTGCATGAACTTGCTACAGAGCTGCTGTCCCTCATCTAGGACAGTTAATGACACTTGCTAGCCTAACACTAATTAGAAAATTAGCAATAATTTGTTTTCAGATTGCATTTCTTGGCTTCACCAGGTTCATGCTATATATGTTCAATTTTGGTGTGATCATAATGTTGACTTGTTATTCAGAGCATCTATTTTTATGCATCTAGCATCTATATGTCATAAAAACCTGCACAGCAAAGATTGTAATATTCCTGAGGCTAGAAGGAAAGCAAGAAAACATCATGGGCTAACTGAGGATTATTATTTTAAATTCAGTATGGCTTGTATATGCAAACTCAAACTTGGTTTAAAAGTCTGACTAAAGAGAGGTTCTTAATAAGTATTTCTTCTAGCCTTGGACTTCTGGACTTGGGAAATAGATAAATGTGCAAGTGCTAAATATATAATGTAGTTTAGCTTTCCACCAATTTTTTTTTTTAGTTTCCTAGCTGTTTCTAAATGTTTGGCTCAGCATAAAGCAACATAAATGTGTCAAATGTAAACATCATATTTAGAATGCAGTATATTATCTTGCCTTGACTGAGTTGTGTTTCAGCCTGAATAGTATGATGTCAATACTGAGAAGGCAGGATACCAAAATACAATTGACCAATTATCCAGGTATTAAGAAAGTGTTAAATTTTGGGAAGACAAATTCGTTGAAAAAACAAATAACAGATTTATATTATATCAGTTAATAACAGATATAATTTATTGCCTTGGAAAATCCGTTCTGTATTTTAAATGGGATTACCACTGGATTCAGAAGGATGAAAACCACTGCTGAAACGTATCAGATTATTCATGGCCCATCAGAGAACTGTGCACTATGGAAAAGCAGGTGTCTCCTTTCACTAGGAAGGCTTCCCATTACAGGAATAGGATTCAGAAAGACACATGGATGCCTGTGGAATCCTAAAAATTTCTGCTTCCTCCTCCTCTACATCTTTTTTTCAACAACCTTTTGGCAAGATTAGGAAAAGTTGTGTTTACTTGAGTTCTGTACTTACATACCAAAATTGCATTTTCTTTCAAGCAGTTTTATTTTGGGAGACTGCTCCTTTCTGCTGGTAATTAAAAAACTAGTAATTTTTTTTTTTTACTGTTACTACTTCATTAATGCACAGGGTGTAGTGATAAAATCATGGCAACTTCTTCTAAGTTAATGGTATTAAAATAATTTTTGCAACCATGGACTAGGTATACAAAGAAAAGCAGCAGATCGCTGTTGAGTGCCCATTGGTGCTCAACATAAAACCAAATGCAGGTATCTTTAGGGAAGGGCAAGAATTACCAAAAATTGCATGAAAGTCCTGGAGGAAGGCTAAGAAGAAGCTGGCAGCTTCATACCAAATCATACCTTGTGTTGCATGGCTGCTCTTTGGGAAGCTCATGGGGGCAATGGCATGTTAACCATCCTTGTCCCATCAAGGAATGATTCGTATTTTCTCTCCTCCTTATTTTTTGCATTTCAGAATTGAAGTGTGCTTTGTTCTAAAAGCAAATGTTTGCTATCAGAGGTTATTCTGGAAGAGCTCTTTGGTAATGTTTTGTTCTCTTCAAGCTGTTTGCAGTTTGTGTTCTTGGTGAGGACCATTAAGTGTCTGCTATTAGTAGACTCTCTTTCTGACACAATTCTTCAAGCAGTGGGTTGTTTTTTATCACCGGATAGTTTTTTTAGCTCTAGGGATGGAAATTGAATTTCCAATTGAATAGAGGATGGTGATCACCTGGTGACAAAGAGCTTCAGAAAAACGGACAGATTGTAAAATGTTTGGCGCTCTGAGATTAGGTGTCGACAGCATTCCTTGGAGGTGATGTGGAGTCTCAGTGAAAACACCCTGGCAGCTTTTTATCCGGATCACAAAGGAGTGTTCTGAGATGGTGAAAATCCTGAGGGAATCTTTGCAGTGGTGCGCTCAGAGTAGCTGTATCACTTCAAGGTACAGTATTGGGCTTGCCCCTGTTTTAGTTCAGGTTACTTGTTTGGAAATTGGACTTCCACAACTGGGAATTGCACACCAATACATTGGCCCTACAGAATAGGCTGTTGTAACCTATATTGATGGGGGAGGAAGGAGGAAAAAAAAAAGAAATGTTTTAGAGTATTGCAGTTTCCTACTGCTTTTGGAATCAGTTCACCTTCTGGAATAGTGCTTTCAGAAGCAAACACTGTATTTCCATTACTGAGGTATCCTCACTGAAACACTTAAGATACTCTAAGTTTCTCATTCAGTAGCGATTTTTTTTTTTCTCAAAGGCATTCAGTGGTGTAGGATCCTCCTGTTATAGCAGTGTGTGCACCCAGTAGAATGAACCTAGTTTAGTGAAGGATAGGGCTAGTCAAAGCTCACAAATCTTAAATATTCTCTCAGTACATGTTAGGAGGTGGAGAAATTATTTAATTTTTATTTCTCTAGATTTGTAAAAATTTTGTGATACTAAGTTATACTGTGTTAGTGTGGTGAGTTGACCCTGGCTGGACACCAGGTGCCCATCAAAGCCACTCTATCACTGCTCTCCTCAGCTGAACAGGGGAGAGAAAATATAACAAAAAGCCTGTGCATCAAGGTAAGGACAGGGAGAGATCACTCACCCATTACTGCAAAACAGACTGGACTTGAGGAAATGAGTTTAATTTATTACCAATCAAATCAGAGTAGGATAATGAGAAATTAAAACCAAATCCTAAAAACACCTTTCCCCAGCCCTCCATTCTTCCCAGGCTTAACTTCCCTCACAATTTTCTCTACCTTCTCCCCCAGCATTGCAGGGGAATGGGGATTGTAATGAGTTCATCACCCCTTGTCTCAAGGAAACACTGAGTGTGTTACCAGAAACTGCAGGAAGAGGAGAAGCTGCTTTTGTCCCCCCAGTATCACAGTCACACAAAAAGAGCAAGTCTGGAGCATGTATTAGCTTCTAACCTACTTTTCACCATCCTATGGTCGTGATGGCTTAAAATGTTTTTATATTTTAGTCCTGAAGGTAGACTTTTGCATAGTTTTGTTTTAAAAGTTAGCTGGGAATCAAGGTGTGAATTAGGGTAACACAAAGGTTGCTGCTTCAAATTTCATAATTCTGCTGGTGGGGTTAAGAACAGCTACCACAGCCAGAGGTACATTTCCAGATCTCAGCATTTCATGCAGGCTGTCCTGAAAAAAGGAATGGAAAAATCTTTCAGTGACTGTACCATTAGTATAGGGTTGTCCTAATTTCATTGTGAAATCTTCAGCTGGGTACAGAAGCTCTTTTACACTTCAGCTTTTCATTAAGGTTATTTTTGTTAGTGCCATCTTGTGATGGTGATTTGTATTTGTACCCACAAGACACATTTAAAGAGGAAGAACTTTCTAATTAAGCAATTTACAAATATTCTGTATAATAATCAAAATCTATGTATTTAATATTTTTTGCCTTCAATGGGGAAATAGAATAATTACAGGTAAAGGGATTAAGGTTGTTAATTATCTGTGATTTCTTTTAAATTATGTTTCTATTTCTTTGTATGGTACTTTGTGTGATTCTATCATGAATACAAACTATGAAGTCTGCTTTTAGCATCTGGCAACAGTCTGGAGTTTTTGAGCAGTGGCACAGAAGATAACAGGGTACCCCTTTGTCAGAGTGCACGTGTATCCCAGTCTGTGGCAGTCAGAGTTCACGCTCACAGTGATATGAAAAATATCCTTGAAATACAGAACTAATTATGGTTTTGATTAAGGAGTAATCACTCTGCTATATAAAAGACAGTTTTAGTGCAAATGTGAGTTCTCAGCGGCAAATACACATTGTCCTAATTTTCTTACAATAGTTATTTCAACTAGTAAGATGTCTTTCTCATTTCTTTGTTTGTGTAGCACTAGTTAGGGAAACAGGACCATGGGTTTGTTGTGCTACCCTTTTTAGAGCGAGCCTGCCCTGCTGAGTGAGGCCACGCATTAGCTGAGAAAAATCTGCTGGACTTCTCAAGGGTGCCAGGTCAACAGCCTCATGATAGGGTCACTTAGTGCATTGAACAACACAGGAGTAAAACTGTCAGAATTGTGTACTCTTAAGTGTAATTTACTATAAATTATAGCCTGCTCTGTTGAACTCTTAAGCAGGAATGAGACTGTAGAATAATGTTGAGGCCAAAGCTTTGTGTTAAAGCCACTTCCACACATAAAGGTTTATGCACAGTCAGAATGTCCTTTAATGACAAATACGTGAAATATAAAAAAGCATTAAAAGTATCCAATTAAAAATTTGACTTTGAGCAGCCCAATTCCACTGTCTTCCTAACAGTGAGAGTGAAGCTTCTGTTGTTAACAGATATAGCCAAAGTCAAAGGGAAAATGGGTAAGAACTCGTATACAAAGAACTCAGAAATCTAAGCTCCTGGTTTCTGATTAGCAGTTCAAATAAATGTTTGTGTTTCCATCCATTTGCCCATGTAGGTTTCCTGGTATTCCCAACTAAATTCCTGGGATGAAATGCATCTATTTGTAGTAATCTCTGTAGTGTGATAAAGCAAACCATTATAATAGCAATATTCTCTTACATTTTTCCACGTGTATAGAATAAGGATTGAGTATTTTAGCACAACTGAAATCTGGAATTGAAGACTTCTGTCTCGCTTAGGAAATAATGGTCATGAAATTCAGATTCCAGTCCAGGATCTTGTTATTGAGTCCAAGGGGATTTTATTCATTGTTTTACTGTTTGCTTAAATACGACCATCTGGGCAGAGGGGGAAAAAGAGGATCTTTCTGTGACTTTTTTTTTTAAATAACGATGCCAGTAATTCTTCCACTTACTCATGCTGGTCAAGCATTATTGGAAAAGGTTAAATATTTAAAAAAAAATCATTAAAGAACATAATTAAGACTACAAAAATTTCACTGGTGCCATTTCAGTGGGGTTTTTTTGACAAAAAAATTTACAAAATCTTCTTTGTTGCCTGAAGTCCACACAGCTTACAGAGTTGGGGGACTTGTTGGGTATCTCATGACCTGCACTGCTGATGAATGGTAAGAGAAGACTTAAAAATTAACAAAGGATTAAAATAATATTTCTGCTCCTACCTGGTGAACGAGGTTATACCATTCTCTCATTACCTCAAGTAATACATATTTATTTATCTACATTAGGTAGTAGTACTTTATCAGGAGAGTTATCCCATAGCTTGAGAGTACCTTCTTCCAGGAGAAAAGAAATACAGAATTTAGAAGTCTTCCCCAGAGTTGTTTTTTTCTAAATAGCAAAAATGCAGACACACAGGAAAGAGAAACCAAACAAACAAAACCCCCACACTTAATCATGTTGTACTGCTGGTTTTTGTTTTAAGTAAATAGGAAGAAAAACCAAAAGAATTTTGTGTTGTGTGGTTATACCTTGATAGGACAGATTTGCTGTTAGGGATAACAACACTTAGGGAACTGTGGATTCTGACAGAGATGTAGATGCTTGAGTGGCACCTGTGTGTTAGACTTGACTATCTAAAATGTCTGTTTTCAATTTATTCAACGTTTGGGCTGAAAAGGGTGTTTTCAGGAGTGCCTTTTGGAAAATATTAGTGCACTGTACCTCTTTCCTGTAATTTACAATAGAAAGAGAATATGACTGCCAGGAGAGTTTAAAAGGTGCTGTTCCATCAATATGTCGCTTTCTCAAGTCCCAGAGGAAAAATTAACAAGTTATTGGTGGTAGTCTTCAAAAGATCATCCTGTTGGATATAGTATGTGCCTGATTTTAGAGAAATAATAGTTTTAGGTGCAAAATGGAGATTGGTTTGGTCATGAATTAATTACACTTTTTTCACATGACCTTCTGGAAATTTTCTCTAGGATACTTAAACTTACATTTTGTGTAGATTGTAAAATATATTTCTTTATTGAATACAAGTTTAAAGCCAGATACTTCAGTGCAGTAAGAGAACCAATGGAAGAGGGGCTTTTCAAATCCAGCAAATGCTTATTTTTCTTTCATCATGACAGTAATAATCAAAACCTTTGGCAATTCAAAGTGCTGGATTCTGATTTCTGTGCTAGTGCCACACAACTTTGACTTTTTTGCAAAGCTTCACAAGCTTTTAGGAAAGCAAGAGTTGATTAAGCTATGCTTTGGTTTGGGTGTTGATGTGGGTTTGGGGATTCCCCCCCCTTCTGTTATGATAAGTGTTTTTCAGTTATAGAAGAGAACTTTGCCTTTATTTTTCCGTAAAGCTGGCTGTGTCCACATATCTTGTGACGTGTGAAATAAAAGGTCTGATGCTGGTAAAGATTATAAATACAGTACAGTGAAGTTGAAGGGATGCGTTTGTGGAATGAGAACTGCCAGATTTGGTGTTCTGATATTGTCCTGTCATACTTTCATCAATGGATGGGAACTGCTCCAGACATGAGAACTTCATGCTTTGGCTCAAGAAAGGAACAAAAGGTTGCTCTTGAAATTATTCCCCCTGAGCTTATCTGTTTCTGGTTGAATTTTCCAGTTTCACGCTTATTTCAATTTGTTTTGCACTCTTGAACAGGTGAAGCACTTATGAAACAATATTCTAATAGAAAAGTTTTTTAATCATTTCACTGACTTCAAACATCAGTTTTGCCTCCTTGAGTTTGCCAGAAAGAACCCAGAAATTTTGCAGCTGAAGAAACAGCTGTCAAAATATTGAATTGACTTCTTTATTATGTGGTTAATTTCTGTTTTGCTGTCCAACACTGATAGTAGCAACTCCTACCTCATAGAAAATTCGCTTTCTGCAAACCAGGTGGGATAACTTCCAGGTTGTGCAGAGGTTGTCCTTGGGTCCCTTTGCCTTTTGGGGCACCCTTCCTCCATGATCCCACCAGCCAGTTGATGAAACAGGCCTGAAGCCCAGGGCTGCCCTTCTATTATTTTTCCTTCCTCATTTCCCTTGCTCTACTGTCCCATAATTTGGGTTGGAACAAGACAGTTACCCTGAGTTATCACATTCCTGTCCAGGTGTCAGTAGCAGAGCCAGTGACAAGTCTCCTGTGCAGCACATCCCATCCCCAGCTCCACCACCCTCCAGAAATCTCTCGGATTGCTGGTGTCCTGCACCACTGCCCTTCTGGTGGGTGCTGGGGGAGGTTAAAAGTCCCCATGGCACTCTGGGATTGCCAAATTTAATCTAGCTTTCTTTAGAGAAGGCTTCCTCGTTTCCTGGTTAGATGTTCCATAACAGATACACCCACCATGATGTTTCCCTTAGTGGGAGACATCAGTTTGATCCCAGTGGCTCTGCAAATGCCTGGAGGATTCTAATTCACCCTGCATGTTTTGCATTACGTATGACTTCATGTTGCGGCACATTTTGTTGTGAAAATGCATCATGAGGTACAGTTCCAAGAGCTCAGTCTCAAGTGGCACAACAGCCCACCCTCCCTGCCGTTGAAATGAGGAGGATCTAATACGGATAACCTGCAAGCTGTGGGTGAGCTGGAGACACTGGTGTTTGCTGTGAGCTGGTGGAGAATGTGTTGCTAAATCTGAGTGACATCCATGGCAACGTTGCCAAGGAACAATTGGCTTCCAAACCAGAATTAAGGTCCGTGGGAGCAGATCTGGGTAAGCCTCGCGAAAGCTGCGTGGCCAAACTGAGTAATTGCGTTTTGTTTTAACTAAGCTCCTTCTTAATCAGAGTCAAGAAAAATTTGTGAAACCAATTTTTTGTTGTTTTTCAGCTAAAGACCTGAAGTTTAGCCATATCTAATCCAGGCAATGGATGCTGAGGATTGTGTTGTACCTTCTGTAGGCAGAATTCGAACTGAGATCCACTCAAAATGAGGAAAAAAAGCAAGAGGATTGTTGTATGTGTTCACGCTGCTCTCATTAGATGAGATGTTGTACAAGTGCGGTGGGAGATGTAAAGAAGGGGGCAGTCAAGGACAGCTACAGGTTTCTGAAGCCTTTTTGTAAAGGCCAGTGGTCCTCAGACAAGCACACTGATAAAAGTAAGGTTTGGGGAGTCTCGCTGTGGTGAAAACAAAGTTGTGGTAAAAGGCGCCACTTGGGGTAGGATCTATTTATAGGCCACGCGTTGCTAAAAATTGTGGTTAGAATGGAAAACTCTTTTTACTGCAAAATACCTTTTCAGATTTTTTTAAAATGTTCCTATTTTAAAATATAAATCAGTGAATCCCTCCCTGAGTTATATTTTTAATGAGGATAAGTACTGAAAAACTTTGCATGAATACTCTTTTCCTTGGAATCTGAAAATCTCTATGCGCTGTTTTAACTTTATTGTGAATGTTTTCATGAAAAAAAAAGTAGGAGCTTTAAACCTTTTTCCTTTTTTTTTTTAACCAATAAATTTTTGACAAGCAAAGAAACCTAAGGTGATAGTCACTTTTGGGCTTATCATTTTGTGGCAACTAGACTTGGGTCTAGGTTTGAGTTAGTTGATAAGGAAAATTGAGATGGTTGTTCGGGAACAAGAAGAGTAAGATGCTCTTTGAAACCAAAAGGAAGTTCTGTGAGGATGCTTTAATAGTATTTCCAGTTTTGATGAGGTATCAGAGAACTCAAAATACATCAGCACAGAAGAGTGGATTAATAAATAAGCCGCAAGCTACACATAAAAGCTTACAAATAAAAGGTGAGGCAAGTATCCTGAGACTGTGCCAGAGACAACACAGTGACCTCAGAAGAGAATATTTTTGGCAGCTGCCTTGTCTATCTCCTCTAGGAAAATAGCGTAACTCTAAATGGGATGTGCTGTATGAATGGGTGCCAGGTAGAAAAAACAGGTTAAATAAATATTGTCAGTTTGATTTATTGAGTTTGTTGGCAATTGTTGATACATAGTGTTGTGAGGACTTGGATCCATGAGATCTGACTGCAGGTTAGTGTGTAAAATTGTGGTGCTGTGGCTGCATGTTGTGATGTGATGAGAGGGATACTTCTGCATTGGGGAAAAGCCCCCTTTTAATGTGCTCATAGAATAATCCCTCTCTTGAAGGAAAAGACTCGCTTATGATCAAGTTATGCTGCTGTCAGTTGGAATAGCCCACGCTCTTGGTCCCTCTGGGCACTCCGTGATGGGGATTTGTTGTCCCGCCCTGTGGTGGATGGATGAGCAGCACAACCCAACAGAAGCCTCTGGCCAACCTGCCGCTTCCTGCGGCAGGTGTCACCTAGAGCAGCGAGGCAAGGGGCGTTCTTCCCTGGGCTGGCACCTAGGCTGTGCTCTCCCCATGCCAGCAGCATACAGTAGGCAGCTGAGCTCAGCCTGAAGGCATGTGTTTGACGTGCCTCCTGCTCCCCTGACCACCTGGCGCTGTGCGCCAGCCGAAGCTGCAACCTGACGCCATAATGTGTGACAGCCAGGTGTTCGCTCGTGCTGTTTCATACGTCAGCATTGCCAAATTCAATGAATAACAACATGAGAAGTGATGATGATGACGATGAAAATGTTAGTAGGAGAGCAGATTGCTATTTGACTGAGATCAGAATAAACCTCTTATTGGAATGCACAGATGCTAAAGCCTAAAGAAAGTCTTTGCTCTTCATGCTGTTGTGTACGATGCTTAAGAAGGTGTTATTTCAGGGAGCTTTATGATGTTGAATTGGCAGTGCTATCTCCCTAGTACTATTGCCTGGCTGGGGAGATAATTGCTCCTCTCCAAGGTGAAAAACTAAGAAGGGTTTCTGCAGAAAGAGTTCATGAATCAGGAACATTTAACTGCAAGCTATTAGCCACGTCATGAGCAATTATTCTTTTGGATTGCTACATAATCAGATTATGATGCAACAGATTACACTTAAATTAGATTTGCTTTAAAATATCTTTTAATTTTGACAAAGAACAAAACTTTTCAGTAAGGTAGAGAAAGTAAAAGTTTAGCAAATGCCTCCAATATCATCCTGAATTTGGGAAGATAAAATCTTTCTTGCTGTTTTGGTTTCATCCCATCAATTATTTAACTCCTTTAAATTTAATTTTTATGTTATACTCATCTCCTTGGAGCACATAACAGCAGACCATCCTTTGCAGGACTGCTTTACAATGAATGTTACATGATTTCAGTATATTGTCCTATTTGTGTTGCAGTTGTCTCTCAAACTGCTTTTTTTAAAAATTTCTATGGAAAAAAACCTGGTATGTCTACCAAGTAATGCCTCCATCATGCTTTCCCAGATGTTTTTCCTATACTGTCATAATCTTGAAGTGCTCCTGTTAATTTTACTGGTGAAATGTGAAACAGAAGGTACATTTCCTGCCAAAACCAAGCATTATTATATTTTTTTCTAACTGGATCTCACCCAAAGACCATACAGCCTTCCTCAGGAGTAACAGGAAACACAGTGCTGAACTAGGGCTTGACCCTCAGGTAGGATTCTTTTGAGCTGAATCCTTTCAGCTCTTGAAGAGGGATTGGCTTTACTTTTACAGACTTGAGGTAGTATGATAAATATAATGGAAGAGCAACAGGTTTGAAATTCAACTTGTTTATTGACTTCTAAATGAAAGGCATTTCTATGGGGAGAAAAGGTAATAGCTTTAAGGGCCACTGGTTACTTCTGATGCACAATTAGATACAGAGCTCAGAGCCTCCAGGTTAAGGGTGGATGCATCACAGGTTGACTTGTGGACACTAAGCTATTTTATTTTTTCTGGAAAGTACTGTTTTGAAAGCATGTGTAGTGTGAATTATGTCCACCTCTGAAGAAAAGGAAAAGTGTTTCCTGTAGCCTCAGAAAGCCTTAGTGGTGAAGGCCAGTGAAAATCACCCAGATTTACACCAACTGCAAAGCTTGTTGCTGATCTTGACACCTCATCTCCAGAGGAGTTCAGAGCTTGTTCTCATCTATACTTCTAGAACACTGAAAACAGACAGAATACCCACTGTAATAGTTCTTCATCCCTCAAGTTCACCCTATCCAGCCACCAAAGAGAATGATTCCGCTTAATTTATCAGTACACCTAGTAATTAATTGGAGTAGTTCACTGTTGAATGAACTGCATGTTTGCACTTCTCCATTTCTTTTTTTTCTGCAAGATTGCTACAACAGATGTTAGCACTAGCACTTATTTTGAGTATTTAGAAGGAGCCAAGAGTGAACAGAGCTGTACTTCTTGCCTCTTCAAATTCAGAAGTTGGCTGGTAGCCTTAAGTTTTTGCTTTGGATCTCATCAGGGCTTTTATAAACTAAAAAGAATTGGTGCTTTAGTGTTTCCAGAGGTTGTTAACATCTTATTTTTATGGATTTCAAACATGTTACACTTACATTTCAAGGAAGAGTTATGGTCTTAGTTCTTGCAGGGGAAGACTGCACAGAAAAGCAAATGTAGTTCCATCAGTAATTTACTGAGTAGTTCTTTGCCACATGCCTTGGAATTAAATCAATCTATAGGCGTCTAATTTCTGTAGATAGCATGGTTAGGAGGAAGCTAAAGTGCAAGCACACAGCTAACTCGGGGCAGTTGAAGCAGATAACTAAGATTTTTCATTACATTTTTGCTGAATTACGTAGGTACAGTGTTGTGAAATAAACTTATGTCAAGCTTGTAGTTATTGCTTTCCATAACGTACTGATTCCTAACTTTTTTTATTAGTATTCACAGAATTTGTAAGTTGAGGTGGAATAATTTGCTTATTGAGTTTGTCCATCCACTACTTCACATTCTAATACCATGCTTTGTTTTGCTGTAGCTTTAACAAAATATATCTGCCTGGACTGAACTGTCCAAGCCTAATCTCAGGCAGATTTATTTTTTGAGACATTTAGCCAAAAGAGATCGTTCCTATCCAAGAATGAGTCAATTCAATAATCCTTCTGATTAAAAAAGAAACCCCCCAAAAAACCCTTCAAAAAACCCCAAACCCCAAATGAACAACCACAAACCCCAAACCTAGACTACAGAAGTGAAGAAAAGCTACCTAAAGCTATGAATGGATTTGGCCTTTAGTTCTGCCTTTGAAATCTGCTCATGTTTAGCAAAACAGTACATCTGTGAAAATTTGCACTGCACTTAGTTTAGTGGTGATTACTTCTGTGCTCAGCTGTTAAACTCCCCAAAGGCTCCGCGGAGCATATTGGAAGGTTTCCCGCTTAACCACAGCATCCAGCAGAAGCAGGATGATTTGGATCTGGTTAAGGGGCAGGAGGACAATGCTGCAGAGGGGCTGTGGGGCAGAGCGGGGAGTATTCTGGGGATGGATGTTACCTGGGATGGAGTGGGATGTGAAAAATGGGGGTGGAAATGCCACTTGAATCACAGTGTAACTGGGACTGGGTAAGAGGTAGGGGTAGAATAGTGCTGGAAAAGAACGGGCTCGTGTTGGGAGGGAAAGAACTGAGCAGTAAACCAAGACTGAAGGCAAATCAAGATGAGGGACTGCCCTGTTGCAGGTGTGCACATGCATCTTGGGGCACTTGAGCACTGCCCTGGGAAGCTCGATTCTAGCTGGTTCATTGCTGTGGCATTCTTAGGATGCCAGGTAGGTGCTCTTTATTTCTCAGAAATTATCCTTATTGCCTACTTTTGTTATTCTGAATATATAACTTAGCAGTGAGGTGTGAGAGCCATACAAAGCACTCAGAGGTGCTGCTGAAGTCTCTTGGACCTGAGCCTTGTAAATATAAGGATGTAACAATGAAAATGAAATGGATCATTGACATCTCGAGTTGATTGTCCATAAGTACATTAATGATGAATCATTCAGCAGCTAAAATCAAGAAGATCTAAGCCCAGTACACTTTCCGTGAACAGCCACTTGTATGTGGGGCCCATATGAAAAACATGGGAGCCAGGACTGCTATATGGTAATTTTAAATTTGGCAAAATAAAATACTACATAAAATTTCCATGGAATAGAATTTGTCTGAACATCAATATGAAATGCTGGTTGGAGTAGATGGGGTTTTTTTGGAATTCATATTACTTATTTTCTTGGGTTCGGTTTAATTTTGCTTTCACTGATTCCAGCAAAAAAATGTCATCTTCTGTGCACTGCTTTTGTGCAGGGCACAATTATTCCTAGGCAGCCAATGATGTCACTTTTATGGGGATAACTGAATTTGAATTAGCTTTACTTTAGCTATGGTGAGTAAAAATCATCATGCAGGTGTTGTAGCAGGGCTGTGGTGCAGACTGGGAGTATAATTTGTTCTCTGTGAACTCCAAAATCTGGGCTGCTGCATCTCCGCAGCTGTTGCTGTATGAACTGCCCCAATCAAAGCTAATGAATGCCCTGCTACGGAGTCTGTGATGGAAGTTAATTTGAAGTCTCTGAATGGTTTAAGAGCCTCATGCAAGGAGATGCTATTGATAGTTCATAGGAGCAAGATGGGACTACTTGGTGCCCGAATGCCACGAGTTAAGTCAAAGGGTAAAACCTTGGTCTGCCTTAAAGCCAGTGGAAGTTTTACCATTGACTTCAGCAAACGTGGGATTTTTCCCTTTAATGCTGTAGCTTTGTGTTTTGGAGAGGGCACTTGTGTTGTACTTTCACTTCTTGTGGCTTCACCAAGAATCTGTATTCCAAGAGTTTTTAGATTTTTATTTACTCTGGTGGTGTTTTGTGGGAAACTAAATTGAAAGTGTATTTAAGGGCCCCAGAGACCTGCTCTGATGAACTGCATGAGGAGAAGCTGAACATCTGCTTGATGCTCGGACACAGCTTTAGCAGAACTCCTAATCATTCAAAAGAAATGGCAGAAAATCTGTTTGCTTTCAAGTTTCAAACCTCATCGCTCAGACTTTAAGTTTTAATGTCCTTAGGTACAAATTTAAAAAAGTAAAAAACTCAATACAAAATATGTACCACTTAGGCAGAAAATATATAAAGGAGGAAGGGAAAGAAAATCAAGCGGTTTTGCAATTTTAGGGTGGTTTTACACAAAGGAATATTCAAAACTGGATTCTGGAATATAACAAAAGCGTGCATCACACTAACATGAAGATGTTTTAACAGTGGTTGTGTTGTCTTAACAAACACCTGGTTTATCAGTTCTATTTCACATGTAAAATGAAATGGACTTTATAGGAAATAGATTTTTTTAATTTCAATTAACAAATTTTTACTGTAAGGAAAGTGTACAGAATTTGTCTGGAAATCCATGTACTATGTTTACTCAAAATACAGAAAATACTTTGCTGCAAACTTTTAAATATAATAAAATGCATTTAATAGCAATCTTTTGTAGTATCATCATTCTTTATAAACATAATATTCAAAGTATGGAAATTCAGTTGTGAATCAAAATGACCATAGAAACAGTAACCCAAAGAACCTTATAAACATGTCAACACCCATCATTTATCACAGATGGCTCATGCCAATGTAAAAAACTTACAAAATGTAGTAATTCTCAACATACAGTTTACTGTTTTGCATTGTTCCTACATATTATTTGTGTTAAAATCCAGAAAATTATATTATGAAAAGAATATTAGGGGGGTTTTATTAAACGAAAGTACAGGTTAAAGTCATTCTTTTCTTGGGATGAACATATACCAACAGTGATTAAAAAATAAACATTTATTTACAAAATATTGATGCATACATATTACACAAGTCAGTTATATCAAAGTGGTTTTTTAAACAATATCTGTAGCAACCAAATATTTGCATTGGTTTACCATAGTGCAAATGGTAATGTTGCAAAGGCAGGTTAGAATGTGGGATTGCAATTTGAATGTTGGACTTCTCTGCTGCCTTCTGTTTGACTACATCTAGAAAACTATTCCTTTTCACTTAAAAAAACCTATTTCTTACGAATGTTGAGTCATGTACCTGAGGATAGGGCAAATTCATTATTCTTTCACTTGTATAACTATCCTTCTATTTACTCAGCCTGCTTATGTAGCACCATTGCCATTGATTACTAACATACTAATGAGAAAAAGGAATGGAAACATGCTAAATACACTACGCCATCCCTAATTTCAGGGTTTGTCCATTTACGTGGAATTTCATCTGATACATTTCACAAGTCTGCTCTATATATTCAAGTGTTTAAGGATGATTCTGGTGGTATTGTGTAGTGATGTATATGTTACCAGTATATATTTTCCTGTAAATATGATATTAAGTGAAGCTGTGAACTTAAAAGCCCGCCCCTTCTGTCCTCAGGTAAGAAGGGGCTTGCTTTTGATTACCAACGTGCACTGGAACCTGCATGTAAATTTGCATCCGAATGACTGAATATTGATTCCCTCGTAATGTAAGAACCTCATGTGTTAAATCCGGCGATTTTGATTGTAGCTTTTCTCTTTGGCTGGCTCAAAACCAGCCAACAGGTAACTCTCTAGTCCTTTAGTTCATGTTCTGTAGCTGGTGCTGCACTAAATCTGTACGATAGCCTATCGTGCAGCACACAGGAGGTCGGCAATGCCTGGCGTACGTAACTTCACAGTTTGAAAGGCTTGGTGAGGGGGTATAATTTTTCTTTTTTTTTTTCTTTTTTCTTCTTTTTAGTAACTTCCACAATTTACGAGGCGGTGGATCTGGCGAGGATCTCATGAGCACCCACAGCGATCTACGACCATGGCTGGTATCTTGCCGTATATTATTTGTTCTTTCCCGTTGAAGTACAGCATGTTTATGGGGGACATCTTGGTGGGCGTGCAGCAAGGGCCAGCCGAGCCTCTGGGGTTCGCCTGGTGTACGAGGTGGGTGTGCGGGTACTTTTGTAAAAACACAAATTCACATTCTCCGGAGCAGTAATTTGCTTTGTATCTTTTGGGTGCGATAATCCAATCCCATCCAAAAGCTTCAAAATCCACTGTCAGCGGGTAGCGACAACATCGGGATTCTGTCGAGTGCTCGTCGCAGTCGAGA
This sequence comes from Sclerurus mexicanus, assembly GCA_013396755.1. Taxonomy (NCBI): domain Eukaryota; kingdom Metazoa; phylum Chordata; class Aves; order Passeriformes; family Furnariidae; genus Sclerurus; species Sclerurus mexicanus. Next base: position 2,422,171 of record VWZF01002261.1, on the reverse strand, counting down.
CCGAAATCTCGGCGGGACCGTTTTGGTGTGTCTGTGACTCTGACCTCTAAAAACGGGTTCTGTGAGGAGAGGAGATGGAATTGCAATCATTACTGTGGGAAGCCTAAGTTTGGTAAAAACATGCAAATACATAATGTTTCAGATGCAGGTGTAGCAAATTAATGTTCTGAAATCAAGTTGGCAAACAAAACTTGGACCTCCTGCAAACGTGTTAAGTTTTCTCTGCGTTTTCCTGCTGTCTCTCTATAAAGAGCTTTAAGACATGAGTACTTGTTCCTGAAATCACCATTACCTCAGTGCCAGCATCGTTTCTGTTAACTGCCATAGGAACTTCTCAGAAATTTGGAGAATGCTCAATTTTCACTTTTCATGTGGCGTTTTTTTGTTTGTTTAAAAATCCATAATACAAGTTTTAGTGAGTCCTTCTGAAATTCCTTCCATTAAAATTATATTGAGTTCAGGCTTTCTGGATGTCAAAGAAGGTTTCGTGTTCAGACCAAGGAGGACAAAGTTTGCTCCTGGATTGCTGCCATGCTTGAATGACTGTGTGACTGAATGGACCTTCATGATCAGTTTAAAACAGTTCCCAAAGTTCCTCCCTTCAACACCCAGGGCTGAAATCAGTGTGCAGGTTTGGCACTAACCAGGCTGTCCCATGAAGACCATTCCTTAGGAGTAAGGAATGGTCCAACTAGCTTTGTTACATGGGTTTCTCTCTTCCAAAATACCTGACTTTATGGCTGCAAGCTGTGGAGCTGCTGGAGACACTCCTCCCAAAGGTTCATGGTATGGGGAGGTGCTTGGTGAGAGGAGCATCCCTGTACCAGGAGCTGGAGGGAGAAGAAAAATTCCCTCTTGCGTTATCACCTGTGCTTCTAACCCTGCTCTGGTGCTGAAATGTTAATTTATAGATGATGATAGCCATGGGTTATCCACATGTACCATCATTTGAATGGATGGAGGTGGTGAGGATATTCCTCATTGTAATATCCAGCTGGCCTGTTTCAAGTACAGAGATCCACATCTAACTGGATGTACATTTAAGATATCAGGGTTTTTCCTTTAAGTTCCTTTTAATTGCATTATACTGCTGTGAAGTTAAACATTACACAGCTACATAAATACGCTTGGATGCAATGATCTTAAAGGTCTTTTCCAACCTAAATAATTCTATATTTCTGCGATCAACAGATTCATCTACTGCACAGAAGTAAAAGTAAAATAATATTCTTTTGTGTTTTATTCAAAAGGGCAAATTACTTGATTGTGCTAAGTTCAGGAATTTATATAATTTGTACGTGATTAGTGATTTGCAGAAACAAATAGCAAGGAAAATGCTGCAGTTTAACTGGTACACTTCAGGTTTAATTTGTTCATCTATACTTACAAAAAGAAACCCACATAGTTATTTTATGCTGTTCAGCACTATGATTATTTCAGCACTATTGTAGCAAGCAGAATTTCTCTATTCAAGCATTTCTAATAGGTAGGATGATGCTCTCTATCACATACTGGAAGGTAGAGAATTTAACATTATGAAGATCTGTTCTCACCTTCATAAACAGGTAATTCTTGCTGTTATTAATATAAAATATATGCATAGACAGTAGGGAGAAACTGCTTTGCTTTCTTAGCAATATTGGAGGCATCTTTCTTATCAGTGAAAGAATATATTGACTGTTCTTTTAGCTTGATATAAAATAACAGCTTGTTAAGCAGTACTTGCTCTCAAATTTGAAAACAATGTTACTTTGGTAGTCCCATTTTCTAGTTAATGCCTCTCAACATCCCTCTGAAATACTGCAATTTCTCTCAATTTTTTAAATAGGGAAACGGAGGCAGAGCAATGCTATTGATTTTGTCATTATCAGCAAACAAAGAGGAAAAGAATTGGATATACAGAATTTTTATCTTCCATTCCCTAAACAATGCATCCATTTTATCCTTAAAACATAGCTTAAACACTTTTCAATAAAATGGGATTTTTCTAAATAAACTTACCAATCCATCTTCACCTGGTCCTGGGAAAGTTACAGCAAGATTTCGTCCGTTCTCATCAAAAGCTTTTATTTCGATGCCTAAATTGGATTCAGGCTGTTTGAGCCAATTTTGCAACACTGTCTTCACATCAATGCTCTGCCAAATACCGGTGCCTGGGTTCATGTCAAGTTTCAGAGATCGAATTCCAGTATATCTTGTGCCATCTTTCATGGGCTTAATAAGTCTCAGGATCTGCACAAACACCGTTGTAGGTTTTTGGACTTGCCTCAAGTATATCCACAATTGTGCCTTTACTACTTTGTTATATTGTATTTTAGAGCTAAACTTAAAGAAGCAACATTTTGGTTTTCCCTCCATTTGTACAAGCAAATCAGCTATAAATGAATGGAAAGAACAGATTACTGAACAGGGAACAAGACAAAAATGCATATATAAACCTGGCTATTTTTTTTTTCAGACTGTACAGAAAATATTACAGTATGTTATAAAGACTACCAGTAACAAAGTGGATTTAACTTAATTCATTTTCTATGGAATCTACAGCAATTTTAATGAATGTCAACAAAATTTTTATGCTATCACCTACTACCAACTCACTTCTGCTAGTCACCTACTGAGGACCTTCATAAAACATGCAGAATAGCAACTTTGCATAAGCTGACTCAATACATGTGTGCTGATCTAGCTATTTCTAATTTACTACATGGCCTCAGCATGCTACACACCATACAGCACTGGGCAAACCGCACAGACACTTAGAGTTCTTTTCTCAGTGGGGAAAAAAGTAATTGAGAAGATTAATATAAAGATCACTTTGTTTTCATTCGATTAATATTATAGGAAAGTCATGTACAGTGCTGCGTTCCTCCTTCCTGTAGCCTGTGATGCAGCTGTCATACCTAGTCATGGCAATATCTTTCCATGCCAGGATAAAATGGGTAGTACTAATCCTAAATGGTGCAGGGCTTTGACATTCATAAATCTCATCACTTAAGATACCTGTCTCTTTAGTGCATTTAAAATAGCTCAAGGGCTTTTTATAAGAAGTAGGAAATGAACTCACAGCAATGAAATACAAGGGCTTTTCTTCAGTCTCTGTACTTATGTAGCAGTTTGATTAAAGATAGTTCTAACAGCTTGAATATAATAGACTGGAATAAAATTGCTGGCAGACCTCAGCTTTGTGATAAGGCTGCAGTAGCCTAATGCTATTAAGTGCCTATCTTAATAATTAATAAGTTGAAAAATTTCACTGAAAGTTACTTTTTCATCGATGAGTACATTTTTAGCTGGTAAGAGCAGCTGATGTTGTTCCAGTATGCATATTGTAATGATATCTGTAGCTGCTAACATGCTTTATATGTCCTGTCATCTTTTTTCCCTTTTGACATCATATTCATTAGTGTTATTTAAAAAAACAGCTGCCATAGCCAAATACTTTAGCTGATGAAGAACATAAGATACTATAGTATTAGCTGTGCAAAAGATACTTGATAGGAGCAGTAGCAGATGTTTAGCACTCAGAAGATAACTCAGAATCTGCTCATTCAGTGAATGCCTTCATTCTTCCTTGGCACAACTACGTGAGCTGATTGCTATAGCATGGACATTTTTACAATTAAGTCCGTTACACACATATTTGCTTTAAATATATGGTTTTAACTCTGAGGTGGGTGGTGCTAGTTTATGGGGTCAGCAGAGAAGCAAGAATTTAACTCTCTATTTGCACTTGCTATAACATGTTGCAGTGAGGTAGGTCTAGTGCTCTAAGCTGCATTTCTGCTGTTTTCTATCGCTTCTAAAATTATTGGCCAGTGAAACCTCCCTCACAAAAAAGGAGTTCTCTCGTTATTTGCACTTGTACTTTATATTTGTGATAGGAAATGCCCCGGGTGCTGCAGATAACGAAGTCAACTAAACTGCAGATCTCCCTTTGCTTTCTAAGGCAGTGGGCAAATCCTAAGTGCTACAGGGCACGCACGTTATAAGGAGCCGAAAACGAACAGTAAAACAAAAGCTCATAACGCGGTCATCTGAACCTGGCTCAAATTCTTTAGAAATAATGCTCTCCTCCCTCCCTCCAGCAAACTTCAGCCAGCAGCCTGTTGGGAGAGCCTGAGGAGGAGTTGTGTGGCTCTACAGCAGGGAGACAACTCTCTCGGAGGAGCGGTGGGAGGCGAAAGCAGCAGGGTTACTTACACTCCGTAGGCATTGTGATAATCGTTTCGGTGGTGGCATGATAGTCATCATCTTCCAAAGAGCCATCGCTACTGTCATCTCTCTGGACATCATACTGATCAATCAGTTCCTGCAGCGGAGGAGCCTTGGGTAAAAGTTGCTTAATAACATCCCTGCTAATGTTAGGAGCTTGTTCCAGACGCAGTTTGCTGAGGATTTGAATTTTTATGGCTTCTATTCTGGAAGATTTTGTGTTCTGTCTCCACGTACAAGCATTGCACAGTCCGTCTTTTTCAGCATTCTCTGTGGGCTGGCTACTGTCATCAAGAGCCACCGGATCGACTGAAATCAGCATGAACAGGTAAATACAAGCATAGAGCGGTAGCTTTTGCATGATCTCACATTCAGTGCAGCACTTTTCCCTCCTTTTTTTTCCCCCCCTCCCCCTTTCCCTTTCAGTACTAAACAGATCCGTGAAAGCAAATGCAATCTGAGAGACAGCTTGCCACACTGGTGTACCTTATATATTCCAAGGGGGCTTTTTATACTCCAACTTTGATTAGGCTCATGTCGTCAAACCCGACGATTGGTTGCTGTCCCAACAATGAATCTGGCTGTCAGAGGGTAAAGCCCTGTCGATCACAAGTCACTAGACAGCGTTTAGTTACAGCCAAGGGTGAACTGATTTATCTGGGTACTTCACAGAGGATATGTTCTTTGCATTCTGAAAGGATATACTTCCAAGTATTGTGGGCAGCAGTACTGAAAGACAGCACTGTCATTCTTAAATATTATACCAACTGTCTACTTGTACTATGAATTAAAACAGACCTTGCTCTGAAGTTGCTTTAGGCTTCTCCCAGTCTTTTTGACGTGAAAGTTTGTTCTATTCAAAAGAAAATCCCAAGGGGTTGCTGTTAACAGGCAGGAAAATAATGCTTTAGAAATGCATTGCAAAGACTCCTAATTTGTTGTTCAACAACTAATACATATTCAGTAGTTCCTATTTCAGAAAACCTTAGTGGGTTTTCCTGGGTACTAGCTAAAGCAGTATTGGAGATTTTGTGCATATATGACACTGTACAAATGCCTGTCTTATTTGTTTGGCCCTTTGGCATATATCAAAATCCACAGAACAAATCCTCTACTGAATTAAGTCAGTTATGAAAAATGAGTCTGTCCCCTCTTCATAGAATCCTGAGCAGTAAATTAGGTATCAAGGGATCTTTTAGCAACAAAGGTATTATTAAGGAATATTTTTAACTACTTCCTCTAATATTATGCAGAAATGGTCCATCTCACTTTTTTCATTATTTGTGAAAGCATTTAAAGCCTTAAAACATTTAAATCTCTACTGTGTGTTTACCTTCTTTTTCCATTTAACCTTTTGTTTCTCTGCAAAATCTTTGTATTATGCTAACTTAAGTGACACTACTCTGTGCTTTCTTTTGCTTTCTACTCAAATTCTTAGAAATTCTCTATGTCCTGTTTATATGTTAGAAAAGCTACAGTTTTAATATGCTTTCTGCATAAAAGAGATACATCTAGATTTGATTTTGTATGTATAGGTTATGGCTTATAAAATCTAAGAACAATGCAGTTCACATTTGATATGGTGTTGTAAGAATTATGGAATTTACACTTTTGGGGGTAGGGAGGTTACTGGTCAGTGTAGGCTGTATGTCACAGGAAACAGAAACTCTGGAATTGGTGTGTGTTATATATATTTGTATATTTGGAGTCTGTGTACTATAGCAAAGGCAAGTCCTGGAATTTCATGCAATATGCCAAAGTTTGCCCATCTAAGCTAGGACTGAACTGTCAGTTTCTCACTGAGTTTCTCTTCTCTTCCCATTCTGAGTGCACAGAAAAATGTGTCAAACAAGGTGTTTTGCATGTGTTCATATAGGAAAAATGTTGGTATAGTGAAAGCTGTGGGACAGAACTCTAAGACACTTTTTCTGCCTGGTCATTCATATTCTTTTTGCATCACCTCTTCAGGGCATGCAGATTCATTGTATGGCACAGAACTGAGCCTAATATTCAGCTCATGACCAGTGACATAAGTCACAAGTATTCATTTGAAATTGATTGTCCTGCCCTGGTGTAAATTTGATGCAAGTGTTAGATGTATCATACTCATACATTCCAGGCACGTGGCTTTAGGGTCAGATGCTGATATTCTGATTTTAGCCAAAATCCACATTGAAAGCAAGCAGTTTGCCGCCTTAGCTCCTGAGCATTTGGTTTTCACACAGGAGACAGAGGCAGCTACTCTGAGCATGTGGTAACATGAATGGGTTTGTGGTTCACTGAAACTAGAAGACAGGAAGGATCTGAGTTTGCAGTGGACACTGCCTGCCATGCCTATGGCATATTTTAAACAGGCTCTTAGTGCAAGTCAGGTGCTAGAAGTGTATGTTTATGGAAGATGCATAGCATGATTCACAGGAAAGAATCTGTTTGAAAAGCACTGACCTGTTGGTGAATTTCTTTTGGGTGGGGAGGCATTTAAGTTGGGATTTGTTAGTTTACTATTATGACAGTGAACGTTGTAATAGAACTATTTTTAACTATTTAATTTTTTTAAATTTTAAACTAGAGTGACTTCACCAGATGGCTATAAAAGGGAATCTACCCCCAAGTAAAAACCTTGACAGGTACCAATTTTCACACCAGAAACAGTTTAAAACAATGACCCATCAATAAACAGGTGGAAATAATGACACACTCGTTAATGTGGAAGTAATGAAGTGTTCTGGCAGACAATGGCCACAAGCCACTCGTGAGGGAGAGGGACAGGAGACGTGATGCTCAGCAAAGTGATGCCTCCAGCACCACAGCCCCTCTCTGAGGGTGCTCTGCAGCCAAACAGGTGCCTCGCCTGCTCCTTCTCCCTCAGCATCTTCCTGCTCTGGCTGGCTCACCACCAGCACGCAGAGTTTTAATGTTCTTGTCCCAACCTTCTGCAGTGATCCTGTTAATCTGCAAACAAGGGCCCCTTTGCTCCCTTCCTTGCAGCATTTGTTCCTGGCTGCAGGTCCAAGGCCTGGAACCCCAGTGAGCTCTGAGCAAGGGCTGGGCTTGCTCTCACCACCCAGGTGACACGTGGTGGCAAACAGACTCTGCTGAGCACCACGCCCCTGCTCTCTGTTTAGGTGGCAGCAACAGCAGCTGGAGTGGTGACACAGGACTGCTGAATGAGGATGTCGAAAGCACTCCAGAATTCACCAGCAGCTGCATTACTATTTCTCTTCAAAATGTCTCATAAAGAGCGATATTTTTCCATTGCCTTATAAAATGCACTTCATATCCGTGCACCTTGAATAACTCAAGGCTGTTAGTTGAATACCTTTCTCTTCATCTTTTGTGGTTGCTGGCTTTTTCCTTTTCCATCAAATTTCAGGAGGGTGGAAAAGAGCACAAACAGTTGATCATGAGCTATTGAAGAGTTGAATTTCTTTGATAATAATAATAATAGAATATGCAGTTTAGTTTTCTGTCTGACTTCCGTTGTAGTGTTTTTGGAAAGTGATGACTACAGAAGTAGATGGCAGAGGTGAGAAAAGTAAGTGATAAAGTGACCAGGTAAAAGTTGCTCTAAAATTTATTTGGCAAAAAAATAGTAAGAACAACAACAGCAAAAAACCCCAACGCTATTACCACCAGCAAAACTAAAGAAGAGTTAAAAATTAAATTCACATCTTACTGAACTTTATGGCATTTTAATATTTTCTTTGGGATTTGTGTCATTCTACCCATTGTGCCTGCCAATAGTGAATAGTATTCCCAATTCTGACTATGCAAAGATCATGGCTCAGGCCCCCAAAATCAAACAATGCAAGAATGTTCCTTTCTAAGAGAAAAAGGCACGCGTCTGTCTACCTGGCAACTTATCCTCTCCTTTCCCCCTTCCACCAGGAGCTTTTGTACTCAGTGGAAAACCGGGGCGG
>VWZF01002261.1:2336250-2413992 GCA_013396755.1 Sclerurus mexicanus | reverse complement strand
ACCAACCCCCTACAAATTCAACTGATAGAGAGGTTTCAAAAGACTCTGTTACTGCGAGTTTAATGGAAAAACAGTGACTGTGCAGGGGAAAAGGAGATTACTAATGCCCTCCCTGAGGAGAAGGCAAACGGAGCCCAACCATGACCCATCCTTTTTGGCAGCCTCTCATCAGCCAATCAGCTTGTGCTGCTTTGGCATTGCTGAGCACTCTGGACCATCCACAGCCTGTCATCCTGCGCCGGGCCAGCGACCCAGAAAACACACATAGGGAGCACACTGCGATTTGAACTTGTTTTGGGGGTGGACCAAGTGGACATGGAAGGGAACCAGGACGTTTCTGAGAAAAGGGAGAGTTACAGGAGTATGAAGGAGCTGCTTTCCTGGCAGGGAAGGAAAGGGACATGGGTTATAACCCTGCCAGAAATCAGACAGCTTCATTCTGGTGTAGGCTAGAGTGTCAAACACTTTCTTATGGTCTGCAGGACCAGAAATGCGCCTTTTCTTTATCCTGTTGTTTAAGTTAAGTGAAATATTTTTCATAATTTATTCATCTCAGAAGGTAGAACTTGAAGACAAAAATGAGGTGTTCTGAAATGCACTGTGAATCTGGGATTGCTGTTTTCCATTAATGTCAAGTCCTTCCGCTGAACCTCTCCTTGGTTTGCTTTTAACGAAGAGATAACATTCCTCTTGAACTGCTGAGGAAGAGACTATTTGAGTCACCTTTTCTCTCACTTTTGTCAGCACAAAACCTAATTTCTAGAATAGTAAGATGGATAGAAAACTCCATTTTCAATTTTTTTGGACTAGGATAATCTCTCTCTTACCTGGTCTAAGCTGGAAATAATGTTTGTGAAGTTATTTTGGTTGGAACAGTTAAATTTTAATTTAAAAAAGCACATATATAAATAAATATAATGGAGTTAGGGTTTTTAAAGTGCTTAACTATGAGCCTAACCATCTTAACTAACCAGCTATTTGCTCTTAGCCACCTGAATCACAAGATAAATGCATTACTTTGAACCTCAAAGCACATATAAGGTCACATAGAAAACACCTAGAAATAACAGAAAGCGTATGAATGCATCATCACAACCACATTAAGGAAATGCAGCTACTGTAAGGGATAAGTAACCACTTTTAAAGTTAAACTTATTACTGCAAGCTAAAATATGAAAGCTGTAACTGATGTGAATTCTTGCTCTGTAACAAATGCCCTCAAAGAGTTTGTCCTCTGCTATGTTTATTTTTTTCCCCCCTAAAAATGTAGTCATATATAACCTTCTAAACATTGTGCTGTATTGGCTACTGGAAGTCAACTTCATCTCTGTTGATCATATGAATATTTAATTCCTTCAACTTACTAAAAAAGAAATACATTCATCTTGGTTTTACCAGTTCTGGGTATCCTATTTCACACAGGAGAAGGTGCAGGGTATGGATGCCTTGGCATCTGAGTGGGCTGTGCTGCAGCCTCTTCTCAAGCCCCGCTGTCGGGGTGTTTTCCCAGAAAACCATGATGTTCAGCAATTTAGGATTTTAGGTGGCTTCCCCCAAAGTGTACTTGAGTCTGCCTCTGGTTTGAGCACCAAGAAAAAATATGTCACTCTGTCTGGCAGCTGATTTCCTGCACTCAGGAGCTGTGGGAGACACCAGTGAGTCCTGCCTGCTGAGAAGCGTCTCACAAGCCATGGTATGTAAGCATGTAGCAGATAAAATGGGGGGAACAGGTAAAACTGGTGGCCAAGAGCTTCTGTGGCCTTTTCAGCCTGTGATGCATCTCTCAGCTTGCCCAAGAGATGCTGCTGAATGTGGGCTTCGAGGAAGTTATGGGGTTACCTTCAGCTTCTGGCTATCTCCTTTCTTCCTGCAGCTTTTGTGGGCATAACTGTACCTGTGGAATGGGCCAAAATGCCCTGTTGTTTTTGTGCTCTCCCGTGTGTTCCCAGACATGTTGCTCCAGAACCAATCAGATACACCAGTGGAAATGAACTCTATATACAGGTAGGGAAGCATACTAGGCTCATTAAAAACATTTAACAAAGGATGCAGTTATAGGAAAGTTTCCAGTTTTTCTGAGTTCTTTTGTATTCAGGATTTTGTTGTGCAGCCTTTGCTGTGGTGTCTATATATCTTACAATAAATCTTATAAAAGAGCCCTGTTAAATACCTACTTAATTCTAAGGGTTCTGCCCTTCTTAAAGGATGCTATTTTTTCTTTACAGTTGTAGCTTTTATGCTTTTACCAAAATTCCTGACATTCTTTCTGACTTCCTTCTTCGATGTCTTTTAAAATAGCTGTGTCAGCTGCTGCATCTTCCTCTAAGGAGTTGTTACCATGCTTGGAGAGGTTTCACTTGTGCATTTGCACCATCAAAGTGCTTGAAATACCAAAATACTTTGTCTTGGTATTACTAGCTGTGAGAACGCTTGTGATTTCTCCAAGGCACAATCTCCTTCGAGAGGGATTTTTGCCCCAGGAGGTCAGTGATTTTGTATGAATGGCCTGTCCTCTGCTGGGTTGTTCTGGAATGGCATCCTCTGCGAAGGGAGTGCCACTGCTCTCAGGAGTCTTTCTCTGAAAGACCAGGACAATGCAATTTTTCAATCTGCAGTGAATTTGACTCATTTAATCTTCCCCAGTGCCATGGACTGGATTAATGATCTTTTATTACAAAATAGCTGTCGAATATTCATGTATCCATATATATTCCACGTATATGATACACACACACAAACACATATATATACGGGATACAGAAGATATACATGGGATGGATTTGGCTCCTCATCTCAAGCTGCCCCTTTGCTGCCCTCCCTGTGTCCTGTGTGCCTCCTTTGCTTTGGTCCCACTCCATGGTTTTGCCTCTGCTGCATACGCAAGCTGACTGGGAGCAGCCTGTAGCACCTGGTACCTGCTGGTCTATAAGCGATAAGCAAAATCACAGCAATATAGTGATTTACAGAGGTAACATAACTTTTTTTTTTCTCTTCCACTCCCTCACACAGGTGGCCATCAGGTCCATCACCTCCCCTCTGGTAAGGCTGTCTATTAGCTGGTGTAAGGAATCTCCTGGATTGCTGACAGCTCACTGTGCTGCTTTCCCAGTAGATGCTGGGGTGGCTGGAGCCTCTCAGCCGGACAAGAGCCAGTGAGTGTGATGCCTCCTGTAGCTGGAGTAGGGAGGCTTCATCAATGGGCTCCCCCTCATCAGGCCTGTCGTAGGCACCCCCCACAAGGTTCCTTGGCTTGGTCTCTGTTTCTTACCCTTAAGCTTTTGGCCTGCTCGTGACTTTTCTCTAGAGGTGGCTCTTCACACTCTACCCATCTCCTGATGTAGAGGGCAAACCCCTTGGCCTCCCTTTTGTCCCCTGTCCCTTCTGCACAACCTGCAGCCATCGATAGCTGCGCCCCCGTCATGACATTTGTCCCAGCAAGTTTCAGTGATGGGTCCCAGCGTTCCAGCGGCACAGTGGCTCCCAGCTCCCTCTGCGTGCTGTCCTGGTGTAGAGCCACCTCAGCTGGGCTGTCTGAGGTATTTTACTGGTGTTCTTCTCTCAGCTCCAGTTACCTCAGGAGCCCCTGCTCATCTCTGTAGGATTCCAAGTGTGCTCCAGCATAGCCAGCGTGTCTCGGAGCGCTCTTTCTTCCCATCCCTCTAACCTTGGTGAGCTGTCCTGCAGCTTGTCACAGGCAATCCTGATATTATCCCTTGTCCCTTCAAGTCTGGTTTAAAGCTCTGTCAATCAGCCGTGCTGGCTCCTGAGTAAAGACCATCTTCCTCCTTTGAGAAAGGTGAATTCCATCTGATGCCAGCAATAAGATGAAATTACAATGCAGCTTCTCCTTTCCTTTCTGCCCTCTGCTGATCTGTGGTCAGCTTTAGACTGGTTAATTTGAGGCAAGGGGCTCTATGGTTGAATGAAAAGTGGTGGCAACATTCTCAACGAAACTAAAGAACAGATTCAGATCTACAGTCATAGAAGAGGGCGTTTGAATCTGGCATATTCCTCAGCAAAAGAATTGTTTAATTTGCAACTTAGAGCGAGGCTACCTGGTGTAACCCTGGTGTTAAAGATGCTGGTAATGTAAATTTTCAATAACCCACAGGAAAAAAAATCATTTAATAAGAAATTAGCTGATACATGTAAAGTATTAAACCTTTTAAAGTCATTTAGTGTCATAGGTGTATAATGCAATAAGTGGCCACAAAAGGCCACAGCTTCTGAGAAAGTTGCTTCTTTTAAAGTAAGACCTCAAGGATTTAGTTGGTATCTGTGAAAAACCCTGTACAAAATATTGCAGAGACAGGAAATCATATAAGCTGCTTTAGGGTTTTAGAACACAAAAGGCCGATCAAAGACTGAGTGAAACTTCTTGATGTATTTGGTTCTCATTTTGCGGAAAACAACAAAAATGCTAAGTTTTGTAATAGATTAGGTACCTTTGGGGGATTTTCATGTAACTGTTGCAGCTGTTTAAAGGTATTGGGTCATCCAAGAGAAGAAGAAACTGAGCTTTTACTCCCTCTCCTTTACTGATATCTCTCCTTATTTGTTGCTTGCTCCCTGTTGATGTAGTAAAGATGTTTCCTTTTTATGAGCTCCATTATGAAGCATCACATAAGAGCATCAGCTGAAGGAAAGCTGCCTATACCGACTAAAGCTTTACTGCCCTTTCCTCTTGGGAATTGTCTCTGGCTCCTTTCACAGACACTTCCAATTCCTTGCATTTTAAAGGCTGATGCTTTAAAAATTTACAAGTTTGCTTGGGTCTTGGACATTTTCCTCTCCCATCAGTCTGGTAATTTGCAGTATTAGCCAACTGGTTGATGAGAAACAAGGATAAATCACAAAGGAATTGACTGTTTGAGGGGGGTTTTTCCTTCAGTAACAGACTTCCAAATGCCCTCTCTCATTCTGCAGAGATGTAAAACTACGTAGGAATTAACTCTTCGTAGCCCTGTAGCAAAGAGCCTGACAATTGCTGTATCCATGGATATATGCCCTACACTCAAGGAAATGATGTAAAGATTTCATAGCCTCTATTGACTATGCAAATAATTGAAAGGATGCTTAAAAACAGAATTCATATAGTGAATCTGAAATATTACAGTGGATGTTGCTTCAGAGTTTAGTTTTCAGATGTCCTAGCACAATGCCAGCTGGAAGAAGAATGCTCTTATTACTGAAGGCTGGAGAATGGCTTTTAGTGAGATCTGGAAGAGTTAATAGCAAATAGTATCCCCTGGATACCCAGATTAATAGATACAGAATTGTTTGTTTGCTACTGATTTTCTGGTAACTATACAAAGCTTTTTTTATGCCAAGCGAACTTTGTACCAGGATATTTTCAGTACACAAGTCTGAGGGACTTCAAGCAGTAATTCACAACTGCTTCTGAAATTTTAAGAAGTAAAACAAAAGTCATGCTGCATACAAAAGCCGAGCTTATGATCAATTAAAAATATAATTATTTGACCAAATTTGTAAGGCTTTCTAGAGCATATTGATTAAAAAAGATGGATGGTACAATTAGGAATGCAGTGCGAGATGGAAATAAAATTGACTACAACAAATTACTTTGTTATACTTTCTACAATTTACCAAAGTAGTTCAACATTAAGAAATTAAAGCATTTTGTTATTTTGTCCAAAGCCTCTAGAACAAAGGAAAATTAATTAATAAGTATTGAATTGTGCACTTGTCTGCTTTGCTAATTCTAAACTTTAATTGGTGTACCTAATGATTTATATGAATAACTCTGAGAAAGTAGTGTGGTAAATTTTAATATCCCAGTAATAACTTCATAGAGAGAAAGTGCTTTAATAGATCCTAAACTGTGTTTTAAATTACCATGTTTGTATACGTGTAGTTATAGGGAAGGAGGATGTACATGTATATATATTTTAATTAGACAATCAACCAAAAGAGAGGTTTTCTGCTCAAAAGCTTGCTCATTGTTGCTTATAATTGGTTTAAGAAACGAGATTACCTTTCTACATAAAACTGTGCTCACGTGGGTCAATCAGGCATTAGCTGGGGGACCACAGCGTCACTAGATACTTCCCACAGTTGTGCTACATGATGAATGGTATACATTCCTTAGAAGAAATAAGGCAGGGGCTGGATGAGGAGCTGGAACCAGCTTGCCCAAATGCACTGGCGCTGCCTCATCTCAGGTGGTGTTCAAGGCTGGTTTGAGGCATGACTGTAGAACTGGATTGGTTTTGTCTCATCTACACTGGTTTATTTGCCTCGCACAGCAAAGGGGAGACATCTGTCACAGTTTGCATCCTGAGACTCTGGTCACAAACTTCCACAGCAGCCACAGTAGCCATTATGAAATAGTGTGGGTTTGGTTTGGGTTTTTCCTGGAAAACCTCTTGTGGCATTCTACAAATGGTCAGAGTAAGAGCGGGTGTTTTAATAGAGAACCACAATGAAACACAAGTCTGAGGAGTCCCACGCCTCCAGAGCAGGCTTTGCATCCATGTGACAAACCCCTTCAGGGGCCAGGAATTCAGGTTGCTTTCATTCCAATTGAAACGAGCCCGGGAAGCTTCCCCTGCTTTTGTAAAGATGTAATGCAAATGTCTTTCCAATATCTCATTGCTGACCCTCAGGGTTATCTTCTGGGATCTAATTTAGCCATTTAGCGTCTTAAGCAATAACATTCAGTTGATTTATGTTTCTGTGATTAGGAATAACTTAGTGCCATAATGTTGATGGGCACCTTTTTCATCAGATTCACGTGGCTTTACTCAGAGGTGAGAAGGGAAACATGGCTACAGGGAATGCAAACTGCGCTCCTTGAACTCCTGCTCCCTCTTTTCTCTTTCCATTCTCTCCTCTGGTTTTCACCAGTGTCTTCTGTTTTCCGGTGAAACTGTCTTTAAAGCTGCATGTTCTATGAAATAGGTGCTTTTTCTGTTTAATTAATAACCAACCAATTTTGATTGTTGAGACTGTGAAATCAGAAAACCAGGTCCCTCAAGTCTGTTATAAAATTCCTTTTCTTTACCAAAACCATGAGTACTAGGAAATTGTATAATACTTGAGAAATCTCAGCAAGCCTGCAAAACAATGTGCCACCTCACAGCTCTCCACTGTGAGCTCTGCTAAGGACTGGCTTCAGTGGCAGAGCAGGAGATCAGGAATCCTTTCCAAGCTTTGAGGTGCACACTGCAGTAAATCTGGGGGCTCTGAATCCATTATAATGGTAGCATGTCCTGAGGGCTCGTTATGTATTAGGTAAAGAGATTTCTCTTTTAACCACTATGGAATGTCTTTCTTTTGCATTCCATTATATATTCTATTGTACTTTTAAAAATGTTTTTATTTTCTTATTTTCTTCCTCTGTTCCACGCATAACTTTAGATAATTTCTCATATTCTTTTCTACAGTAAATAGCTCTGCTTTTTCAGTATTAGTCCTTCAGACTTGTACCATTTTTGTTTCCCATCTCTAGGGTTACTTTGTGAGGAGTTCCTTTCTCTGAAGATGGAATGAACAACGATGTTCTGCAAAGGTCTACAATATTTCAGGCAAGGTAACATATTGATTATACAGATGTAGATAAACTATAGTTGTCTTAAATTTACTCACGCTCACACCAGTATTTGTAAGTTAAAAAAACACCTGCACATTGAAGAGAAGTTTTTAATTCAGCTGTTCTCTTTAAATAGTAACAGGTTTTTTAAAAAATGATAAACATAAAACCCTGTAAGCTTTGCAGGTAATTCAGTTAGCTGACTGTGTGTTCAGTATCCCCAGCTGAAAAGTTTGCTTTACACGTCTGTCTGACTGGAAGGCAGAATAAAAGTACTTTTCCCAAAGCATTTCCAGTTTAGCTATGGCCAAGCTTCAAGAGAACTGTGGCTCTTAAAAGCAGCACCAAATTATTCCACTTTGGGGCATTCTGGCTACTTCTCTGACTTGGAAGTTTCTTACATCTAAAAAGAAATTTGCAGAGGTTAAATCTGCCGAAACAATGTATTATTAAGTTTTTGTAAAATTGTGTAATAGTTTTAAATACTGCACTTGAGTTTACTGGGCTGATAACTAGAATACTAAATCCTTCTATCAGTGACACTCCTCAAACGTAATTTAACAGCACCTAAGAACCCAAAATTTCTCACTGGTGAGATTGTATCACAGAAACTTTGAGTTTCTATGTAAGATCTTAAACCTACCTTTCCTTGCGGGGTAGAAGTCTAACATTATCTTTACTCCTACCCAGTGGTGTAGCACACACCCAGTGTATGCACCCCCACCTGTGGTACTGCCTGCTGCATGCTCAGCACTCAAGATCTCAGCTAGAATAAATTTACCTTCCATCTCCTATATGCATGAGTGTAGGAGCAGCATAAGTATATTTAAAGAAAAAAAGACAGATAAATGTTTTAGAGCTTAAATAAATTGATTCACTTGACTGACACTCAATGGCAGCTTTTAGAAGTGGGTGAGAGCCTTCCAAAATGTCCTTTCCAGGCTGTAGCACTGAGCCTGGGGGATCTCCATTTTTGGGAGTAGGGTGGGAATGCAGTACGACAGCATCATCATCAATGTGCCTGTGTAAACATTTCTAACATGGTCAAAATCTTACTTCTAGTATTCTGCTAGGGAGAACTGAGAAGCTGTATCAATATCCAAAGAGATGCAAACGTTTGTTGGCTCAATTCTTTATTCGCGCCTATAATACTGACAGAGTCAAGCACAGAGTTTTATAGCATAAAGCAGCTTTTGTCTTTCAGAGGATGAAATAATACAAAATTTGAAGTGTAATAAAGGTTCAGAAAAGTCACAGTGCTGGTTACAGAGACCAAATCTTGTGTGCAGTTCTGTTCTTTAACAAGCACATACACAAAGCCATGAGTAAATGCTATTTAAACCTGGCAAAATATCACTAAAGACATTTTATTCCAAAGGCAGCGTTATCAAAATCCTTTGAAGCTGAATTAAAAGATCGTGTGGACTTGCTATGTGGATCAGGTCCCAGAAGTCAACTTTAAGTTGCAGTGGCCTTTGCCCTTTTGCATCAAGCAGAAGCTTCTTCCAAAAATAATTTCCTGAATGCAAATGACCTGTTATAGCACTTATTACTTGGGGTATAATGTTCGAAGCAGAAGTGATCCTTAAATTAGTTGATGAACACATATGAAACTTGCAACTTCTAATAATAGTGAGGCAAGTCTTCCATATGTTGTTATAAATTTCAGTCCAAGGTGATTAACATGGCTCACAGGCTACTCTTGTAAGATGATAGAAGAGATATTTTTGCTGCCTCTCCTGAGAGGGGCTAGTGTTTCAAATTATTTCCAAACAAGCTTCTTCCAGGTGAGAGATGGTTCTCATTTTTTTGTCACCTTAATAAAAAGGTGATGAACACTCTCTTCTTAACTGTGTCCTTCTATGAACATCAAACAAATATCATGACAGTATGATGTGATAACCATGTGTGCTATCCATGAAATATTGTTACATTCACAAATACAAGTAATTAATTTATTGTGGCTGTCATTATGTTTGAAACAGAGTGCTTGTATAGTGAGTGTGTAGGGAATCTCGGAAGTAAATTCAACAGATACATCTTCATTCAAAGTTATTTTTTACTTATAGTGGGTCTCTATCTACTGTATTTTAAATCAATTCTGTCCAAAGACTTTAGAAAAAAAAAATCTTACTAACTTCTTTATTAATTAAAATCAAGCCAATGGTAAATTGGGTAGCAAGTCATTTACAGCCATAAACAGTATGTAGTGTTCTAGAATCTTTCTTTTGGTATAGAAAAGCATGACTGATCTCAAAGGATCGGTTTGGGCACTGAAGGAAGGCTATTTGGTTTCAGAGTCTTAAGACTTGGCTCTACTGAAATCGTTGATAATTCTGTCACACAAATGTGAATTCATCTCTTCATTATATGAAGTCTTGCTCTATGGAGTGACTATGACAACTGAAGGGGCAGTTTTCTAGTTGTTCTCTGAGTTGTGCGGGTGACCTTGGACAAATCAATGTTTCTCCCCCATTACCAGTGCCAGGAAGAGGACTAATCGTTCAACAGAGATCTCTTATTCTTCCTCCTGCTCCCAGCAGCTCTGCCTGGTCCCCATGATACCATAGACATTATTGGTTGCTGGCCATGCCAGCACCCACAAAGCAACATTCTGGTAAGGCACCAGAGCCAGCTCCAAGGGAGGTGACACATCCCTGCTGTCACTGCCACACGGCACAGAGTAATGCCGTGTGCCCAGTGCAACAGCCCAGCTTGTGCAGAGCCAGCTCCATTCGCTCTGCACGGCCTTTTGTCACACACATGTTGAGCCTACACGTTTTCCAGACTTCCATATCCATCCCACCTCATTGCCCCTTGTTTGCCCATGTTAAAAAGTAAATCTAGTTTTCCACTTGGAGGATAGTTGTGAGAACAGGATGTATGGAGTTCCAATACACTGCCCTGATGAAACTCCTATAAGATGAAGGCAGCTGGGTAAGGACATGGCAAGTGATACAGGCTGCAGGCATTAAGCAGTTATTTATTTATTGGTAGTATGTAATGCTGTTCATAGATGAGATAGATAAAAGCACTGAATATTCTTCCCTGGCTGAAACTATTCATCCTGATTCATCCTCTGATTCAGGAGAGCTGAGGCTTGAAATGCCCGTCTGTCTGTGGGTACTGTTGACGCTGGCTGAAAAGAATTTGTCAGACTCTGTGTTTGTGAGCTCTTGGCTGTGCCACTGAACTTCTTTAGTTCACTAAACGCAGGCTTGTTTTGAAGCTAAGTGACACAAGTTTTGCTGTGGAAACTGCATCCAGTTGTTGGCCTCTCATCACTGAGCCTGTATTTGACTAACTTTTTCCAGCTAGTCTGAGGTCATGCCATGTACAAGTAGGATCTTGAACTTTGAACTGTGTGCGATGAACAATGTTTAATTCAGACACCGAAAAGCAGATTTCTGGTTTGGACAACCAGATAAAGAGTGAGAAGTTATTCACATTAGTAGGAGTGAAGTTCCAGTATTAAGCTGTAGGGTTGTTGGCAGGTCACTGAGAATAGAATGGATTATTTTTTTGTCGTCCATTTGTCTCTCAGACTACTTTATCAAAACATAACCATATAGCATCCTATTTAAACTCCCTTCAAGACATCTCTCAGGTTTATGAGCTATTGGATCAGAGTTTTATACCCTAATAATGTCCTATGTGCATGTATGTCTCTGTGTATCTGTCCTTGTCAAAACCTGGGACTGAAATGTCTGATGCTTCTTAGGGGATGTGCTTTCCAATGACCAAAGGTAGGTCCAGAGTGGTTTAATTCCTATGTACTACTTTGTGACCTTTTCCTCATATACATTTCTGCTTGGAAACAAAGACAGCATCAGTTAATACTGATGTATGTTCTTTTGTAAGCCAGAGCTTACTGGAAAATGAATGGTGATTGGAGCTATCACCATTAAACTTCCAGTGATGGATTTTGTATCTTTGGGGTTTTTTGAGGGTTTTTTTTGGCAGACTTCTATAAGTGTAATTTTGCCTTAAATCCCAGTTTTCTTGCAGTCTAAACCCTATTTGTCTTTGCCTAACCCAGTGCTCAGGCATCACCTCTCGGTGCATATTGGCAGTGCACTTGGGGATGTTTATTTTCACTCCAGCACCTGTCTTACCCCAAACTCCAGCCCTAGCTTAGCTCAGCCCCTGCCAGCCCCAAACCTACAAGTGCACCCATCACCTGTCAAAGGTGAGCACCACATCTCAATTAACACTGACCACTAAAACCTACATATTAATCCTGGTGTTATCCTATCCAAAAATTTATTCTACAAACCCTTTACTAGTTCAAACTATATCCTAGGGGCATGCCAGCTCAATTTTTAATTTTTTTAGCAGTAGATCATAAACTTCAGTGGGTTGTTTAGAATCATGCATATTATCAGATCAAATACTTTGAGTCTTTTTAGTCACAAAAACTTTTCTACCTGTGCTCAAAACCAGCTTTTCTTCAAAGCCCCACCTTAATGAAATAAATGTGTAGCAATCGTGCCATACAACACCATTTGCTGACTGAAATATTCTTTCCAGTGCTATATTTAAGGTAGGAATGGATATCATAAAATTAACTAGAAATTGGGAAAAATGAGATTTGAAAGCAGAACTCTAGTCCAGAAGGGCTCCTGAAAAGTGCTCTCACGCTCTGTTGAATGTCTCAGCATACAGCCACTGTTACACAGACCATCATAACTAACATTTATTTCAGTGCAATTGTGCTGCAATGCTGCTGATGTCCTCAAGACACTTTTGTCCCAGGATAAAGTACTTGTTCCATGTTGAAAGTTTGTTGTTTTGTGTTTTTTTTTTTCTCTTGAAATCAAATTGCAAAGTCATGGGTATCAGGGTCTATCTATAGCATGAATTAAATTAATTATTTTCTTCTTTGTTATTATGTGGCCATAGATAACATTTATGTCTAACAGGTCTATTTGTGACCTCCAAAAAACGTTAGTGCATCGTGCTCTTTGATCTGTATACTGTCATAAATTTCACTGTGTACAAGAGTTCTGATTTGAAGATGGTGCAACTGAAAACCTCATGATAGAGTGGAAAGGATATCTAATATTGAATGGTATCTCAGATAAAATAATTAGACCATTTGAGTATTGAATAATGTCTATGGGTATCAAAATATTTATTATTTGAGGTAATTATGATGACACTGTTGGTGCATTAGACTCTTCTGAAAATTAATTTCAAATTTGTCTTCTCATTTCAGTGACAGCTGAAATCATTTTGTGACTTTATAAAGAAATTTATTTGCCATTTGTGCTGCAAAAGGTGATTTTGGTGTATGAGGAAAAAGTACAGAGGGCTTGATCTCAGCCAGCAAGGCAATTTAGGGAAATGGAATTCTTCAGCAGCAGCAATAGCTCTGATTCAGTCACCCATAAATCTCCCCCAGGGATGTGTATCCTCAGCATCTGTATCCTTCAGTCCCCTGTCTTTGCTTTAATGTAGCCTCTGAGGGAGTCGCTCCCCCAGCTTCCTTCTAAGGCATCTTCTGGCTCATTTCCTATTTGACAATCCATTTGCTCTGTGCTCAAAGGGAGCTGGTTTTATTGCCCACCCCATTAGTGCACTGACCGGTTCAGACTGCACCGCAGGGAGTGTCTTTGGTGGTCTCTCCGTGGGCTGCCTGTGATCTCCCTATAGTGAGGGGGATGCATGTCTGCCCTCAAGGAAGATTGGAAGAAGTGGGCCAGGCTCTTAAAATAGCAAGAGCCATTTCTGCTGCTCTCCTGGCAGCAGGAGTTCACCCTGTCACATGCTTGTGCTGCTTTATTTCTCAAGGAGGAGAAACTGATCTTATAGAGAAAGGTGGTTTGAGGAGTTCCTACGGGAAAAGCTCTCCATTTCACACCCATCCTTAGCCTTAGTCCATAAAAACACATGGAGAGCACGTTTCAGGGAATGTACTCGTTCTTGGGGGAAGGATGACTTACTCTGAACAAAGCTGGGATGAAATAATGTGTTGGGTTAGGCCCAGTCAGCAGCCAAAGACCCACGTGGCTGCTCATGCCCTTCTGTCTCCTGCTGGGTCTGGAGAAAGGAGGAGGAAGGAGAGAAGACTTGTGGATGGAGATAAAGACAGGTGAAGCCAAAGCTAGCTGTGAAGGCAAGGCAGAGGAAGAGAGAAAGGGAGAAGCTGTTGCTCGTGATGATGCTGATCTCAATGTGAAAATCTGAAGGTACAGATGTTGGTACAACACGTCTCTGAAGCACCTGACTTCTCCACATGAAGTACATTAATGCTGACAGAGGCTTCAGGACTGGGAGGAGCAGGGTCTTTGTGTGTCACTGCTCTGCTGATCCACAGCCTCATCTGCTCTGATGTCTGCCTTTATCTCTGCTGGGAGGCAGTTTCCTCTTTAATAATTAATTCTAGTATCTTCTTGGAGTGGGAACCCTGAGAGTCATTTTCATTTTGGAGAAGGAAATGTTATGGGAAGACTGGGTCCTTAAGTTCCTCTTATTTCTTGGTATTATTTCCTTTTATGTGGCTTTTTTGTACAGCTACTGCTTTATTACTGCCCTCAGGGCTCTTTGTTTTAGGCATGCCAGTGACCATATTTCAGTGTGATTTCTTGCTTTCTTTCCAGATATGTGACTGTCACAAAGTAATTTTCAGTGTAGAAAGAAGATGGCTTTGTTTGCAGCCTCATGTCGCAGGGAAGCCTGATCTGATGCTGTACTGCAGTGCACACCCCAAAGTTTGAGTTTATTCTAGGAGAGATCTAAATGCAAAACCCTTACCTGTTTTTTCTGTGTCCGGCTCCTCAGCTGACTGTAATTCTGGTGGGTGGCTTTTCAGTCATAAATCTCTTTCGATCCTCTTTGCAATATTTTAATGCCTCATGTTTGGTTAATCCCCTCACAGCGCTGCTTCCCAGCGTTCCCAGGGCTGTGGATTTCATGTCTGCCCAGGCTTCATGCTTCAGTGCTGTTAGATACTGATAAAAAAAGAGGACTTGCATATAAATTAGGACTATTTCTCTGGCTCGTATACTTCCTTATTTGAAAAAATGTAAGTAAGACTTGGTATTTATTGTATTTATTTCTTTTTCCAGCACTGCGCAGGAGGTAAGGATGGTCTTGGCTCACCAGGAGGTAAGTGCCTGCCTGCACAGGCTGGTACAAACCACACCAGGGCTGCTGCTGGGCCACGGGGTGCCAGAAGCCACGTGTGTCCGTGTGCCCTCTGAGACAACCTATGCTCAGCCCCACTGCTGACCTTCTGCCGAACACAATCTGCAGTTTCATATATAAATTGAAGCAAAAGCTAGAGCTGCCTCTTTCCCAGAGCTCCTGGGGAGATTTCATTGCTGCTGCTTCACTTTTCTTTCATGATGAACATGCAGTGTTGCTTTGGTGATTTACACTCCGTGGAAGGAGCCACCACTTAGAAAGGTTTCTTTATAACAAAAAAATTGCTGTGGCTCTGAGATGAGCCCTAGACCTGAGGCCATTGTGTGGGGAACAGGGCACGCTCCTCTTTAGCACAGAGCCCAGGCTCTGTGTTCAACCTCCTCCCTCTGGAAGAAATTCCCCTCATTTGGAAAATTATCATCTCAAATGATAATTAATACTCAGAAATATTTTCAGAGATTTCTTGGCTGCTTCTGAATTCCTTGGGTGTCTTTGCTCTGTGGTTACTCAGAGACACTGACCGTGCTGCCCTTGGGGAGCAGGGATAGTTTAGAGGGTGCCAGGGAATCAGCACCACTCCCTGTTGTAGGACACAAAACCTGAAAAGCCTCAAGACCACAGATTTTGTTTTAAATATTCCTAAAATTGCCCAAATAGACTTCCACCACAAACCTTCTATTAATTTCTGGATTAATGTCTAACACATGTTGAAACAAAAGCATCTAACAGTTACTACATTCAGTTCGATAAGCATTTGTGCTGTATAGAAATTTGTAATTTATTTTACCCCTCTTCTCAATGATCTTAAGAGTTTCTAGCCTAAATGATTCTATGATTCTGGTTTCTTCTTTTTTATTTTGCTGATAAGTATAATTGTTCTATGTGACAAAAGAATGAATACCCACATATTCCATATCATTTATTTAAGCAGAGTGCCTTTATAGTGTAACACTGTCATAATTATCTTTTTAGCATATTTTCAAGCATCTAGACAAATTCTGAGTAAATAATGCTGTTTCTTTACAGAAAATTTTGCAAATATGGGAGCTTAAGTAGTTCCAAATGTCTTTGGACAGGTTTTGGTGACTGGATGAAATGAACTACTGCAACTCAGCCCCTACCCAACGAAGTATTGCCAAACATACTGAACCGTGAGTGAGCCTGACCATGTTCTTCGAGTTCTGCTAAATGCGGTATTTTACCCATTTTTTGAAAAAAACTCAAGTCTTTTCTCAAATATCATATTGTGATAATCACAAAGTGCCAGGGATTCTCTAATGGGTGCAAAGTTCAGTGAATACACTGATTTTGTTTCTCCTTTGAGGTACAGAAGTATATGCACATCAAAGTAACAACAACAGAAAAGTCAAACTAATACCAATGGGTTAAACATTCTATTTTAAATATTCAGGATCCCTTCATACAAGGAAGTGGAATTAGGCCTTACATTTATGTTTTAAACTTAAAAACTCTCAAACCCTTTTTTGAGAGCAGGAGGATGGGACATTCCAAAAATAATCATGATCTAGAAATCAATGCTGTGCCCTAAGGTTTGGAGCAGTCATGCAATCCCCACTGTCATGCACTTCTGGTAGTAACAGATGAAAACTAGGGCAGCCCTGAGTTACTTCCATGGCATGTGCTTGGGCATACTGTAATCACACTCATCCTCACTTTTAATCAACCTGGTTACAAACATCACGGAAATATTTTAAGGAAATACGAGCTCTGAGAAAAGGCTCTGGTAAATCTCAGTTGGATGCAGAATACGAGAGCAGTGCATGGTGAAACAGGAATTAGGTGAAAAGGAGAAAAATCCATAGCTGAGGAAAGGAACATCTTTCCCATCAATGAAGTTTTTGAAAGTAGAGCTCTCTTATCAGCAGCAGTTGCTTAGTCTGTAAAGCTTTTTGTTGCAGTGACTCTGTGACGTTCTTTGTGTTGTGGGTTTGATTTTGAGCCTCTACCAACGTACCCTGTTGCAAGGTGGTCATGGCACGTCAGGTAAAACTTCAAGGGTTTTGGATTATCAGGAGATTTTAGACAACAAAAACAATCTATGGGGCTTCTTAGCTCTTTAGACTCCATATTGATTCTTCTCAGACTGCGTAACATTTTCCAGCCCATACAGTTAGTGGATTACTGCTCATGTAAATAGATTTTGTAAAGTCACCACGTGACCGTGGGCGTGCTGGGGGGAGCTGCTGGGGCAGAGGGTATTTGTCCTGGCTTCCCTTTGACTCTCCAGCTGAATCAGAAATACGTGTCTCAGTAAAGCCCTCGCTAATACCAGGCTATGCATGTATAGCTTAAAAAATGAATTGAGAAAGAGTGAGTATGAAGTGGTTCAGCCAGTAACCACTGACTGGGGACAGAATTGTCACTTGGATTTGGACAGATCCATTGAGTCTTGTAGCCCTTTTTTAAATGCCACATGCCACGTCAATGGGTTTTTAAATTGACTTAAGCAGTGCTTGGGAAAAATAATTATATTCTCTCTGCTTTCTGAAAGAAAGGCAGGGAGAATCTGACCTAGCATTTGTGGGTGTGCAGAACTGATGGACTGGCTGTCTGGGCAGCAGCTTGTTGAAACCACATCAGGTGTTACTGCCCACCTGGCCAACCACACAGCACAGGTCTGAAGATGTGGAAGAAAGCTGAGGTTTCTGTAAAATGGGCACAGGTGAAACACGAGGAAGCTGAGATATTGCCAAGCAGAAGAGGATGTGAGTAGTACAGAAGTGAATGTAGGATGTTGTGGGTTTATAAGACGTAGAGGAGGAACTGAAGGCTTGGAGAGGGGTTTAAAGATGTGGAGGAACTGTGAAGGGCAGCAGGTGGAAGGATGAGGACAGGAACTGTAAAACTGTATCAGAAGGAGGGAGAAACCAGATTTCATTTATTCTGTTACCCTTGGACAGACTTATTAAAACTTTGCCATCTGGTACAGAGGTTAAATGGCAAATTTTAACCCAAAAGTAGTAAGTTAGCGGTTCCTTACCCAAGTTCCTCTGAAGTTTCAGCACAGCTATCGTCCAGTCTGGTCACCATTCCAGCAATGTCAATACTAACACCAGTCAGTGACTTCTGTGGTTCAGCTTGCACCATTTTCACCTATTGCAAATGTACTGATGCAGCATCCATCTTATCAGAAAGTGCTTGTGTCACTCTGGGGACATACAAGCACTTGTCCCTCACCAGGGTAAATTGTGCACACAGAGCAGGGCATGCCAAGCATTTAGAGGGTTTGGACTATATTATAGAAAGATCTAGAAAACTCACCTCAAATTTGGGCATTGTGCTTTACAACGTCACAGCACTCGTGTCTGGCCCCAGCCCTGCATGCTGAAATGCTTTATGAGCTAAATATTTCATTGCCTGCCTGGCCTATGCCTGGCAGTAGTCATTTCAAATGGATGCTCGGCATTTAAAAAGACTGACTGCTTTGCTTGAGCCCAACATAATCAGCTGTCTCACAAACTCCACAGCTAATAAAATATTAAATCTGTTTTGGCACCCAGAAATAAATATGGCTCAAAATTCGCCTTAACTCCCTGTGTTCCCCTGTGCTACACTGAAGTGCTGCAGCTCAGAGACAAGGCTTGTCATCGGGTTGAGACACAGGAGGTGAGTGATGCATCTGTACCAGGGTATTCTCAGTTAGGATGTAATGAAGTGATCCAGTCGGACACCAGCCTGTGGATTATCTGCCCCATGGCTCAAAGTTGGTTGGTGGGACCTGCACTCACTTAAAAGTGGAGCCTTGCATTAAAACCCAGACTAAAATAATAAATAACACAGTAGCTGTAAACCACTAGAAAGATATTCATAATTTAGTTATAAAATTCTTGTTAAAAACTGTATATAGTTTAAAAATCACTGTTGTAATAATAGTGCTGTGTTACTGCAAGGTAACTATGCCTTTCCAGTACTCCATCTTGTTTTAATTCTCTAGGCTAAATAGGAGTTTATTTGATTTTCTCCTCCAGTCACCTACAGGTGAACTAAAACAGTAATAAAACATCTGGCCAAAATCTACCCAGGTCAGTGGGTCCCAAGTCAAAGCTCCTTGAAATCAAAGGGCGTAGTGCCACCAGCTTTAATAAGCCTTGGGTTGAGCTCCTCAGACCTGCTTCTGCAAACACTTGCACGCACGTGCTTAGATCTCAAGGGGCTTAATCCTGGCTGGAGAACTCGTCACTTAAAAATCACACGTGTGAGGACCTGGAGCTGATGTGCACCTGGGGTTGGCTATCCTGGGAACTGCTGCTATGGGGGGCTGGCGGGGAGGGTCAAGCTTTGTCCCCCTTTTGCACCTCAGCTCCAGAAACTCTCCCTTGGTCTCTAAGGGAGCATGGTCCCCATTAGAGCTGGGTGAAATGATGCAGCAAACACGGTATGTACAAACCCCGTGCACAGCACTTGTCAGCAGAATGCTTTCTCCGGGGCCCCAAAGGCAGCAATTAGTAAAATATGTGGGCTTTTAATTCACTGGTGGACTGTTTACAAGTACTGAGTGTGATATTGTGTGCTGTTGTCAAGTGGTCACAACAGCTGCAAGCAGTGATCCTTTTGTACAAGGAACTTCTGGATTTTGATTGTGGAGGTGTACAGGGGTGGCTGCTCCCTACCCCCAGCTCTCTGGGCTGGGGAGGGCTTGGGGTTTGCCAGGTGCTGGAGACCAGAGGGATGTGGTTCCTATTTTTCTGTGCTTACATAGCCCCTGGCTGTCCTGGCCCTGCACAGCCCCTCCAGGACATGATCACAGCGGTGCAATGAACCGTCTGTGACCCAGCAACTACATTTATAGTAGCTTTTTCCTTGTTTAACGTTACCAGTGTGGAGGGTTTTCTTGGCTTTGAGAAGGCTGCAAGAAATTCCTTGGCTGGCTGGTGACTACCTGGAAATACACTAGAAACCTGCTTGACAATTAGTAAACCTGCTTGGCAATAATCACTGAGGTGCTGCAGAGTGTCCAGAGAAGGGCAACAGAACCAGTGAATGGTCTAGACAGTAAGGCCTATGAGTGGTTGAGGGAGCTGGGGTTGCTTACTCTGGAGAAAAGGAAATTCGGGGAAGACCTTATCATTCTCTGCAAGTACCTGAAAGGAGGATGTAGAGGGATGGGTTGGCCTCTTCTCTCAAGTAACAGCCGTAGGACAAGAGGAAACGGCCTCAAGTTGTGCCAGGGTAGGTTTAGGCTGGTTATTAAGAAAAGGGTGGTCAAGCATTGGAACAGGTTGCCCAGGGAAGTGGTGGAGTCACCACTCCTGGAGGTATTTAAAAGGTGTGTGGATGTGGCACTAAGGGACATGTTTTAGTGGTGGACTTGACAGTGCTGGGTTATCAGTTGGGACTCTGTGATCTTGGAGGTCTTTTCCAACCCAAATGATTCTGTGATTCTATAAAACATTTGCCTAAATACACAGGAAGACTTCACTACTGAAAGCGAGTGCTACCTCCAGTGAAGGGTGTGACTGCACTGCCCCTCCCTGGAGCACCCCTGGCTTTTAGCCTGGTGCTGTAGGAAAAGCCAGCACCCAGCACCAGCGTCATGTTCCCCAAGCTTGCCACCACCAGGGCCAGGAGAGCCCTGCAAGTCCCAGGGTGCCATTTGCCAGCCCCAGCCAGGCATGAGCTGCCTGACAGCCCCGCAGAGGCGATGCCAAGGTGTGTGCTTGTGTCTTGTGCTGCAGTCTGGGTGCAAGAACTCCCTAAAAGCAGGAATGCTTTATCCAGGATGTCTGTTCACAGCCTCTCTTAAACAGTTTTCAGGTTTAGCATTGCTTTTATTTCTGAAAAATTGAAAATGTTATTTTAGCTTGCTCAGCTCCTTCATTCTGGAAGCTTTATTTTTGGGGTGGGGATGTTTCTTAAAAAGCTTTGGTATAATTAATATTTTTCTGTAGTTGTACGTGATTTGTTGCTTCCTGACAGGATAAAATCAGAGAAGCATCACCCAGGCCCTCACCCCCAGCCTCTCCCACTGTTTTCTTCACTTTCACACTCACCTTATGTGCTGTAGCACCTCAGTGTTGGCACGGGGCTGAGTGGAGCATGGCATTGCCATGGTCCAGAGCTCTTACGTGGCAGCTCTGTCCTTTGAACAGGCTTCCCTGCACTTCACAGAATCACAGGATCATTAGGGTTGTTTGGGACTTCTGGAGATCATCCAGTCAAATGCCCCTATCCAGGCAGGGGCACCTGGTGCAGGTGACACAGGAACACATCCAGGTGGGTTTGGAATGTCCCCAGAGAGGGAGACTCCACACCTGCCCTGGGCAGCCTGTTCCCTTGCTCTGCCACCCTCAAAGAAGTTCTTCCTCATGTTAAGGTGAAACTTCTTGTGTTTTAGTTTATGGCCATTGCTGGGCACCACCAAAAAGAATCTGGCACCATCCTTTTGGGACCCACTTTTGAGATGTTTATATGTGTTAATGAGGTCCCCTCCCAGTTTTCTCTTCTCTAGACTGAACAGGCCCTGCTCCCACAGTCTCCCCTCGTAAGAGAGATGCTCCAGACCCCTCATCATCTTTGTGGCCTCCGCCGGACCCTCTCCAGTAGCTCCTTGTCTTTCTCGTACCGAGGAGCCCAGAGCTGGACACAGCGCTCCAGATGTGCCTCAGCAGTGCCGAGTTGAGGAGGGGGGAGGAGGATTAAAAGGCGGCGAAGCCAATGAGAGGCGGNGACCGGGGCTTTGCGTCTTTGCCGTTCAGGAGCGGGAACCTGGAGCAGGAGCAGGGACGAGGGCCGGACCCCGCGGGCACCTCCGGAGGAAGGGGCGGCCGGGGGTCGCGGTTCCAGCATGCCGCCCGCACGGACAGCGCCCCGCCGCGCCGGTAGGAGCGGCAGCCGGGGGAGGGATGCGGGATGCGGGCGGACAGCCGTGGGCAGCGCTAGCCCTCGGCATCCCGAGCCCCTGCTGGGGGCAGAGCAGCGAGAGCCGGGCTGCGAGGTGGGGTCTGTCGGGACAGGCGGCGGTGCCGCCTACACCCCTCTCATCACCTCGCAGCGGGGTCGCCGCGGAACGGGGCGAGGCGGAGGCGCCGCTCGGGTGGGAAAGCCGTGCGCATCCCTGGGGAGAGAATCCCTGGGGAGAGGCGGTGCTGTGGGCAGCGGTGGGAAGGTGAACGGCGTGGCAGGTCCTTTCCGAGCTGCGTTCCTGCCGCGGGGAAGGCGTGACAGTATTTGCTGTGCACACCGAGGTGGTGTGAGGGTATGTCAGCCCCTGGCTGCTCTGCCACCTTGCACAAGCCCCGGCACAAACCCACGCACAGGGCAGGGTTGCCTTTATCTGGCACGTTGTAAAATACAGATTTAGTCGTGTAAGATCTGCCACGGCAAGAATTGTAAGGCATTTAGAAATGTCTTATGCTTTCTCATAGTTCAGGAAGTAGGAGTCTAAATCGGGTTCCTAAATATAGGAATGTAAAAGGAAAAAAAAAAAGATAAAGCCCAGGGATTTATACTGTAGCAAAGTGGCATTTTTAACCTTCAAGTGTATACAAATTAGTTTTCTTCTGAACGTTAACGTTGTGCTGAGAACGTTCTGCCTTTGAAATCCCCTTGGTTCGTACGAGGGGCTGGGCAGAGCCTGGTGCTGCTGGTGGCCCTGGGACAGGGTGGCTCTGTGGGCAGGGTGCTGGGGATGCTCCGGTGCTGCCCCGCCTGGCTCCGGCCTCCCCGCATCCCAGGAGCCGAGGCGGCAACCGCTACAAGTAGGAGCTGGCTCGTTTGGAGTAGTGAAATTCAAGGAAACAAATACCGGGGGAGAGCCGTGAGACAGTGATTTTTGAGGCTGACATAGTTCTTCGCTGCAATTCTGGGCAGCTTTTGTACAGCTAGAGCATCTGGTTGTTAACTCCTCACTTTGTTCTCTTACTCCTCGGTTGAGTTCTGCCAAATAGTAATAGGTTTCAAAATGTGGGGCCGTGTTTTCCTGTACCTTCCTATGTGAGATGTGGAAAAATGGCTTTTCAGTTGCTTTCCTAATTCTGATTCCCCTTCTCACAATTGGCTTCTGGAGATTAAAGAACAGGTTGTGTGCTGCTTTTCTTGTGCTCTTCTCTGGTTGATCTTGGACAGATCCTGGCTGCCTCCTTCCTTCTGACTTTCATTTGTGTTAATCCAGCAGAGCCTTTGCCTTCCTAAGGGCATCACAAAGCAAACCAGTGCACCTCATTCATACCTTACGGTCTGCAGCTCCATATGTTCGTAGTTGAGTCTTGTGACAGCTACTACAATAAAGCACGACCCTGTCAGACTGAGATACCGATCCACTCTTTTAGCTGCTGCTCATCAGTTCTTGCTGGCAGGATCCCCAGGCTGGGCAGCAGCCAGTGACAGCAGCAGGAGGGGCTTTCTTGCTCGTAAGGATTTGTGCATCCTTGTTTGTTGTCTGCAGCGCTCTGTCCCTGCCTGGCACCTGTGGAGGACAGTAATGCACCTTTACAAACAAGGCTAGATCCTAAGCTTTAGCCTGAGTGTAAGTAGCTTGATGTTTTAATGTATTCCTGAAGAGGGCTGTTAATGGGTGGGCTGTGACTCCATGATTGACTTGCTGAGGAGGAAGTTTTGTAGTGTATATATAGGAAAATCTCAGTTTCCACTCCAGTTTATTCACAACAGCGTTGCAGCATTGTAATAAACCAAGAGGCTGCTTGCTTTGGACCCAGTGCCATGGCTCAGAGCAGTCTGACCTCCGTGTGGGGCTTGGCCAGAGTCTCTTGACACCTTTGGTGGTAAGACCTTACATTTTCCCCTGCTGTGGGGAGATGTTTGTCAGGATGGTCTTCAGGCTATGGATTTGTAGCTAGTACAGATGGGGGGAAGGGATAATTACAAGAACTCAGCTTTGCTGAAAGATGTGTTGAACTTCTGTCCTTCCATGTTATGCAGGGCAAGGAAACAGCTGTGCATCTACATCAAAACCTTTATATCTATTTCTGATATTTTGTTTCTGTTCACTTACCAGTTTTGAGTGTAATTTTGTGTTTGAGTTCTTGGAGAGTTTTGGGTCTTCTGTATAACTATTAGCTTTCCCTTCCAAAGGCATTCCTCTATAGTTTCTGTAGTTGAGTTCCTGAGGTCCTGGCAATGCTTCCTGCGGATGGAGTTTCTGGGAAACGCTGCATCTTATTCATGCCCTTTCTTCTGTAGCCTTGCTCTGAGGCCTTACTTGCTAAGGAAATCTATTGGTTCACTCTTACCCATCTGGAAAACAGGCTTTCCTCACCAGCAGCATCCTGTTCTTGTTCACAGGGGGGTGGAATAAGTTAATGTTCTCTTTTGCCTGTCATCTGGCAGAGTCTGTAGTGGTAAATGTTTGCTTAGTTGTATTCTGAGACATCAGGGGGGAAAAAACCACCCAGCATGGAAAAATCAAGCAGAATTAATAGTTTGTAAGTATTTTTGTCCAAATTTGGACATAATAGTAGGGTATGTGGTTGTTTGGAAAAGCAGCTTAGGTAAAATACGAACAGAACCTATAAGAAGTTTTCAGCATCCTCTTCCTCTCTTGCCTTCAGTCTGCTCTCTGAGTTCTGTGCAGTTCTGGTGTATAAACCGCTGCACTGGAGGGAGGAGGGAGGATTTCAGGACAGGCTGACTGGGTACAGCCTTGCTTTCATGAAATTAGACAGCTACCAAGCACACAGTGTTCCTTGCTTTTAACAAGACTTCTTTTTCCTGGATGAAAAATAACATTGTGGCCACTGAGGGCTGTACCTGCTGGCATTGCTGTTCTCTGAACTATTGGTATTTTCACCCAAAGGTTTCTTTTGGTACTTCTTTGCTTGCTGCTTCCCAAAGCTTGGGTAAGATTGCTAGAACAGTGCAGAAAGCACTTGTTTTTGTTCCTGGCTTCTGCGGTGGTGTGTCTGGTGGGGGACGCTAGGTGGGATGGGATGGGATTGTTTTTTGGTTTTTTGTGGGGGTTTTTGCCTTTTTTTTTTTAAGTCAGTACTTGTTTTAGACTTTCAGAGTTTGTCAGCATAGAAACTCACATCAACACAGCTGTGCTATTTAACAGCAAAAAACCCCCACTCCCACTGCACATGTAAATCATAAAGTGAAGTAAGAAACATTTTTCTCTCTCCTGTTTTTCTCTATAATATTAAGATTTTCATGTTCCTTAACTGCATTGCTAAAGTGCTTGAGAAATTAAATGTGACATGGAAATTGCCTCTATTAAGAAACTCAGCATTCTGACTGAGAAAGGAGGTTGTAGACAGGTGGGAGTCAGTCTCTTCTCCCAGGTAACAAGCAATAGGTCCAGAGGAAATGACCTCAAGTTGTGCCAGGAGAGGTTCAAGTTGGATATTAGACAAGATTCTTCACTTAAAGGGTGGTCAGGCATTGGAACAGGCTGCCCAGGGAAATGGTGGAGTCATCACCCCTGGAGGGATTTAAAAGATGTAGATGTGGCCCTTAGGGACATGTTTTAGTGGTGGACATGGCAGTGCTGGGTTAATGGTTGGACTCAACCTGAAAGGTCCTTTCCTACCAAAATGATTCTGTGATGCTATGATCAACTGTGCTCTTACTAAAAACCCTTTTAAAGTAAACTAGAAGTAGTGCCCGATTTTGAAAAGCAAGTGTGTCATTTCTTCATTCAGTTATGAACTGGCTTAGAAGCCTGAAAAACCTTTATCAGTTCTGGCCAGGGAGGAGAAAAACCCAAGCCTTTGAAATTCCAGCATGTACCCTGAGACAGATAACCAGGAGACTTTCACTTACATGCTAATCCTGCACAGCAGTTGTTTGTGGTTGCTGCATCCAGCCCTTTCCAATCTGGTGCTCTTATCTCTTGTTGGCACTAAGCAGCATGAGAGGGAGGGGACAGCCCTGTGAGGAATGAGGGCTCCGTGTTTACTTGAGGAGTGTTTTGTTGCTTGGAGGGGTGTTCCAGTGATTGCCTGAAGTAGCTGCATCTTGAGTATTGTGCTTGTCTTAAAATAACTGTAGCTTTTAAAAACTTCATTTTCCAATATTAGAAAGAGTCTTTATAATAAGATATTACACAGCGCGTCTCCTGTAGGATTTGCAGGAGGCTGGGTATCAAGGAGAGGCAGAAGTGAAAGCTGTGGGCTGGGCTGCCCTGGGAGCCCCTGCCTGGGGCTGCTCTGCACAGGGAGCCTCTGAGTCCTGCGGGGACGGAGGCGATGCTGTGCACTGAGGGAGTGATTCATCCCTCTGCCATTTGTGTGCCGCTGCTCTGCTCGGAGCTGCAGAATATCCAAAGGCACGGTACCACGTGTGCTCCTGAGTAACAGCCCACCTTGTCAGGCAGAGGCAGACACAGCATGTTCTGGGTCTCTGTTTCTCTGCACTATTACGTGTAGGACGTGAATATTTAATGCAATTGGGGGCAGTTCAGAGGTGTAGCCTCTGCTGGTGGGTCAGCTGGGTCACCTGCCCAAACTCAAAGTTTGAATATCTTTGTTATGGAGTATTGTTTATTGCCTACACGATAATGGCAGCGCTGTGATTATCTGAATGTTCTCCCTGTGCACTGGGACAGTCGAGGTCCAGGTCCCAGCAGAAGCTCTGAGAGGGAGAAGGGAATACAGGAGAGAACTTTTAAGCTTAAGCAAAAGATAGGGCACATTACCCTTCCTATATCCTTGCTGAAATCATCCTTAACTGGGTTTGCTGTGGAAAGAAATTGACATCCTGCGTATAGTCAGGAGTCACTTGCCCGAGCAGTGGCCCCTCTCTGCACCCAGGATTAGGTGCTGTATATAAACTGTTGCAGCCTGTCATTCAATCTAATTTATTAAGTGCTGTATCATCCTTTTACCTTTGTCAAAGCCAAGTTCTGTGTGTGACAAAAGGCAAACAGCCCTCTGCAAGGCCAGCACTACAGATTCATCAACCCTGATAATTTGTACCTCTGACACTTTGGGGAGTGCTAAGTTTTGTTTCTGGGTTCCCTTTGCAGAGTCCCAGAAGTGAAAGTGTCTGTACTCTGCTGGGGACAAGGGGGACAACCTGTTACAAGCACACATGGTTTGGGAAAGCAGCACACTGAACTTCTCTTGTGGATACCAAGAGAAAAACTGAGAGCCAGCCATTCCTGGAGGAAGGTTATGAGGAGTCATATTTGAACCTCAAAGTTTGGGAAGTGAGGAGCCTGGCTCTGTCACAGCAGAAATTACTTGCTGTCTCCAGCTGGGCAAATCTGCAGTAAGCTGTTCTGAAAAGTATGACTGATTTTTAATCCGGTGACTCTGTAATAGAAAGTGTTATGGAAAGCAATTCCTTGCAGTATAGTATTGAACTTTAAGGGTTTTTTCCAAAGTTCTTGTAGATGGAAAACCTTTAAATGGTAGCAGGAACTTATTTGCCTGGGATAGCTAGAGATGTTGCTTAACAGCAAAGGTCTTGCTCGTTTGCCTGCCTCCATCATATCGAGGTGTATTGAAGAGGGCAGGTGAAACCCTTATTTTTTGATGGCTCATTTTTAGCCTTTTGCAATTATTTTTTACTGATAATCTTAATACATTGAAAAGTTTTATTTGTTTAATAAAATGGTAGTTGCTATCAATGATTGTTTTCCCTGTATTTTATGTTGTCTAACAGTGAATTGCAGGCATTCTTTCACCATTGTTTTGTTTCCTTCAGTAGGTTAGGAACCAACTTACCTTGGCAGGAAACACTTGGTCAGGCTGGCAAAGAGACTGCTTAGCCCTCACGTGCCAGGTGAGTTCAGCTACGTGGCACCACTCCCTCAATATTCTCTCTCTCCTTGTATTACCACAGGGCATACATGTAGTAAATAACATAATAGGTGAATCAACACAGTGTTTGTTGTGTTGAAGTTAATGAAGTACTTAAAAACATTTTGACTGTATGTCCACTGAAATTAAGCACAACTAGGAGCCTGTGTTTTTCAAATAAATCAACCTTTCACTTACTGTAAAATCAGTCCTTAAAAAGAGAAGATGAGTTGAGGTTTGTGATGGTGCTGCTTTAACTCCCAGCTGAGAGAGTAGCAGAGCAGACTGAGCTCCCTGACCTCTGCCTCCAGCTTGTCACGTGAGGAACTGTGTCTGCAGAGATTCTGGCTTGAGCATCGAGCCATCCATGCAGTGGTTTCTGAGACACAACTGGCAACAGCTTACAGCTCAGACACTGAAAGAAACAAGCTCCTGTCAGACAATCTTGCCTTGTGCAGTTACTGAATGAACCATCACGCTGGCAGTAAAATGAACTGGTTTGTTTTGGTTTATTTTTTTCCCTGTGAGGGTGTAAGGATTGTGGGGAAATGCAGAGATGTTCAAATCCCTGTTAGTACACCCTGGAGACGAGTTAGGCAGAGAGGATTTGAACAGCACTTCACCATGTGTGTGCAAGCAGTGGTTGTCAGAAAAACAAGGAAGCAGTCAGGAGGTTGTGGGCAGCTTCACTTGCAATCATTTCTGTGCCAGCAATTATTAACCCCAGTAGAGCGAGCAAACTATAAAACTTACTGCAGCAGCTTGGAAAGCACTGAGCTCTATAAATAATGGAATGAGTAACAGGCAAGGATTTAAACTAAGGTTGGTAACTCTGCTTTTAAGCTCAACTAGTAGCCAATTTGGAACAACTGATTTGTATTGCGTGCCTTGCTGTCTGGAACCTTTATAGCCCACCCTTTCCTATGTGTAGGACAGTCACACAAACATTTGGTTTAGCCCAAATGAAAAGGCAGAGGTAGGAGGGTAGGAACAGAGGTAAATCCTGCAGAGGAAGATGCTGACCTTAGGGACTTTCTCCCTATCTGCTTTAGGAGATGTTCATCCTCCATCCACTCACATTCCCTCCTTTCTGCTGCACCCTAACTCATCTGCTGGTGTCCCTTAACAGAGATCTCCAGTTGTGGGAGGGGAAACATATTAAAGCAATGATAAAATACAGACTAAGAAAAAAAAAAGAATTAAGATATAAAAGTCTATGACTCCAAAGTTAGACTATTCAGATCTGGATTTTGAATCTATTTTAAGTAATAAAACTGATAAAAATACATTGCTACCAGCAACATAGCAAGAAGGAATTAGCACATCCATGTCCCTCCCAGTGAAGTTGTGTACTACCTTGGCTGGATCAAGACTGCAGCTTTCAGGTATCAGCAGTGCTGGGTTGTAGCTGCTGTTAGTGATTCTTTGCCATGTTATATACTTTGAACTATGTATTTGTCCAGAAGAGCAAGTGGAAGTTATTTTTATTGATGTTTTATTAATGGTAAATATTGATATGAGACATTCACAAGATACTACTATTAGAAAGTTCTGAATTATTCAGATGTCTGAAGTGCTCTCAGATTCTCCTTGGCCTCTGGTCCGTAAGTATGTTCTGTAAGTTTTACGTTTGATGGGTGTATGTGGGGGATAGACATGGGTATAAACCTCATGGGGTTTTATAAACCTCCATAGGGATAAATGTTGTTTCTTGTGCAGAGAAGGGAATCCTGCCTTTTATTTGTCTAATGACAAGGTATTAACCCTGCCTTTTACTTGCCTTAAGGGCAAGTTATTACAATAAGAATCTCACTGACAGCTGAGCTCCCCTCTGTGTTGGGTAAAACTGCAAGTGGTAGCAGCAGGGTTTGTTACAGGCTTGTTAACTGTGCTGCCTGCTCTAAAATGCACTGGCAGGCGCTGCAGCTTGTCAGTAGGCCCGAGAGAAACTTAGTGAACTTTGCTGAAGTGCTCTACAGATGTTTCTCTAGAACGCTGAAATGCCCCGATACAAAGCTAAAGGCACGAAAGCATTTGTGTGGACTTTGTGGTTGCAGAAGCCCTTTAGGTCTGACTTTCTGCCGGGAACAGCAGCCACCCCTTCTGCGTGCTGGCATTTCAGCCCTACAGACAGGGAGTGAAGGTTTCTTTGGAGAAGCAAAAAGAGGAGAGAGCTTGTCCCAAGCAACCTGATTCTCCCGAGTCAGCTGCTGGACTGGGGAAGTCCCATCCTACCTGTGAAGCACCATTTGCCTGCAAATGGGATTGATTTCCTCTGCAAATACTTGCCTGTCATCAGGTTACTGGACTAGAGTCTCCATTTCCTCCAGTGTATAAAGGAAATAAATAAGGCTTGACATCTTTGCCTTGATTATATTTTCAAAGGCTATTTACAAAAAAAATCTTTAACTTTGGCTGACCTTAGTATAACGTCATCGGGTGAAGCTGTAGGGAACAGTTGGTTTCTGTGCAGCACAGTCTTTATTTTGGCTGGCAGTCTGCTAACTCTGATAAGTGGCTAAGTGCATGCCAAGCAAAGTCAGGCATATCGTGAGATTCTGCTTTGCCTGTGGAGAGAAAGTAGCCTGAGAAACAGCTCTGTAGGCCAGTAAACAAAGAAAAATAATTTGGAGTTGACCAGTTCTGGATCTTGAGTTTAAAAAGACCCTGTCAGGTGTTTTTTTGGTCTCTCTCTCCCTTCTGTAGAAAAAGAGTTGTTCTGCTTTAGTGAGAATGGTGCTCTGGCGCTGCTGGAACTGCCTTGATCTCAGCAGGCTGCTGCTGCTTTCCCTGACCTCTCCAGGGAAAAATGAAAACAGCTCTTGTTCCTTGTGAACACCTTCTGGTGGCGGTGTGTCTGAGCCTCCTTGAGCAACAGCAGAATGACACTGGGAATTAGTGTCATCCTGCCCAAAGGGCATGTGATGGCCATGACAAAAAGCTCCGGTTCTGTTGTTTGTGTGGTGCTTTCTGTGGGGTGGTTTTGGTGTTTATTTCCTGCAGCAACAGCAGCACTCCCTGGAGTTAAACAGTGTTTGTTTGCAGTTTCAGGGGAAAGAGCAATGCATTGTCAACTTGAAGAAACAGACTTTATTTTTTTTGTCAGACCTTTACATTCCTAGATGGCTTACATCCTGTACTGGGAGTTGCATTCAAAGGCAGCTTGAATTCAGGTCAAACTTTCCCTGCTTGTAGTAGATGGATGTTGCCGATAAAAACATTTTACGCGCACTGTGCAGAGATTTATTTAAGCTGCTCCTACGAGCGTCTGTAGTGAATTTAGCTTTCCTTGGAGCTCACTGAGAACGGTAAACTATTTATTGCCTTTATATGAAACACTGTTTTGACAGATTTCTTCGGAAGCACAAAAGGAGATGTTCCGCTCGTTGAAAATAACCGGAGCCACTGGCAAGAAGCAGCAGCAGCACTGCATCAAACAAGGAAACCATTTCCAGGTTACCAAAACATGCTGTTGAACTGAATTTTGCAGTTGTGTTTTCCAATGTACCATGGGATGCATCAAATCCAAGGCTGCCTGTCAAGGTTCAAAGGCCATCCAGGCCGAAAAGATCGCGGAAGGCACGGAAGGATGCACTGGGGAGAAATCCTCTCTGATAGCAGTGAAGGTGGACGAGAAGGGTCCCTCGAGCACCATCGTGCTGGACTACGCTCACCGCCTGTCCCGTGAGATCCTGGAGCAGGCAGTGAAGCAGTGGGCAGTGACGGAGAGCAAGTACAGCGACATCCCCTTCATCGAGAGCGACGTGCCCTGAGCCCGCTTGGCAAGGACCGGCGCAGGGAGCAGCCTGTCCTGCCTGTCCAGCAGTTTGTACGTGGTACCAGTGCAAATAAAGTAGGAGCAGCTGTGGTTTGAGCACATTGCCACTGGATGGATCTGTTTGCCAAGAGAGGCTTAAAAAAATTGCCTTTTAACTTACACTGCTAACAAGCTAATTGGATCACAGTAGAATCTGTTCATCAAGTGTC
Source organism: Sclerurus mexicanus (assembly GCA_013396755.1). Lineage (NCBI taxonomy): Eukaryota > Metazoa > Chordata > Aves > Passeriformes > Furnariidae > Sclerurus > Sclerurus mexicanus. The sequence goes on along the minus strand of VWZF01002261.1, from coordinate 2,382,585 downwards.
ATTTGTTATCAGCTGTATGTTGAGTGTATTCTGTCTTTGTGTGTTGTTGGATGTGACCAGAAATCGCTGTTGAAAAGCAGCTGAGAAGAATGTGGCTGTCCTGCACCTGTACAAGTAGTGCCCCAGAGGCCCCAGAGACACTGAATGACAAAGCGTGGGTTATTTCTGTGTACTGCATAAAACATCAGTGGCCTGTTAGTAGGTGAGAAGAGCTCTCTGTGCTTGGTAAATTTGTCTGCGTTTTGCTAAAGTGAAACCAAGGTCTGCATGTAGCAAAGGTAACTGCTGTCATGAGTTTGAATCTTTGACCTGACTGTATCTGTAGTACCACAAGATAATGGAGGTGATGAGAAGTGTTTTATAAAACCAAGTAGTATTCAGGGAACCGTATGGATGATTAGACCATTCACCTTCCATTCTGAGGTGAACCAGTGGGAAACACGACAGTGTTGACAAAACAGTGCATTGTAATTAACAGATGCTTCTGTAAATGCATGAAAGCTAGTCTCTCAAATCCTGCAGTAAGACAGGTTAATGACATCTGATCACTGTGTTCAGACCAAAGCTGTTTGTATTTTTGGTTTGGGATTTTTGGGTTTTATTTGTGGGGTTTTTTTCCATGTTAGGGTGCTGGTTTGGGGGCATTTGGTTTTGTTTTACTGTAACTCGGATAGGTGTGCAGAAACTACTGATGCTAACTAGTGAGATGAACCTTCCAAGGTGTGCCAGTGTTTTAGGACGATTTGTTTCATGGGAACTATGGCTGCATCACACTGAAATTCCTCTCTAAAGTAGCACCCTCGGGACAGGATGCCTTCCTTCAGATTCTGTAGTCTACTGCTCCCCCGCTGGTAAACCTGCGTATGGTGGTGCCAGCAAGAGCTACAGAAGCCCAGACCTTGAGCAGGGCACTGGATGCACTGAGTTAGTGACTAAGCCTTAGGCCCAAAGTTCAAGGGCTACATTCTTCACCCGTTTTGTCTGGCTTGCATCCACATGCTGCTCCTTGCTTCCCCAGGACTCGCAGCCTGACCAACTGTGCTCGTAACTAGTGTTTGAGAGATGAGGAATGGGATGAACTCTATTCATCCTAAAGGGGCATTGTTACTGACATCCAAAGTGAAGGCCTTGGCATTTTACCACCTGTTTGTTCCTTTTTCTGTGATGACCAGTTTAAAAGACACAGTTCTTTTTCCTAGATCAAAGTGGTTTTCATTTTATAGAGAAATGCTTTCCATACTGGCAAAAGCTGTTACTATTTTTAAAAGGTACATGTAGTTCCAGTGAATGATACAAAGCATGATTTTTCAAGCAATGGGAAGCAAGCAGAGAGAGGACCATGTCAATTGTTATTTTTAGCTTATTCTCTGACATAAGACAGTCTGTGAATTGAGCTGTTTTGCAAACGCTGAGACACAAACTTAGTTCTTTGAAATTCACCTATATTGAAAAGTGGGTTCATCAAGAATAAAGGGTGGAAAATGCTTCTTTATGACACAGCACAAGGCTGCCACTAATTCCCAGTGACCAGACTGGACCCTGCTATTAAGACTGTTCTCAGGCTTTTGCTGAAACAGGGAACAAAATCGGCTTATGCTGTAATGTCCTCTTTGAAGTAACACAGTCGTCTTCAAAGCCATATGCAAAGTGGGACCAAGGTATTATGGCTCACTTAAATTCTACTGCTAACAGTGATGTTCCTTGAAGTTCTACAGCATAGAGAACAGTAGCTCATACCCTATGTTTGCTCTGTCTAAAAAACCTCTGTATATTAGGGCAAGTTAGAAAGCAAAGCCAAAACACTGATCAGGTCAGTACATATCAGTTGGACGTTGTTTAATCACAGTATTAAAGAAGATTCCTATTCTTCTTATAGCTAAAATAAAGCTTTATTACAAAAAAAGGCCAACCTCAAGAATGTTAACACAGCTAGCCACAGCAATTAAAAACAACTCCCAAGCTCCACAGCCATTCTTGGCCAGGCAGGTGAAGAGCAGGTAGGAAACTTCACTCACTTTCAGAGTGCAGTGAGGTGTGTCTGCCTTGACCCTTGTACAGACACCTTGGTGAGTTGGGTGTTGCAGTGCTTTGCTGTTGCCACATCTCAAATCCTTCCTTTGGATGTAGCCTTAGCATCTGACACTTCAGCAATACCAGATGCACTTTTGAAGGCAGCGTCTCCCTTGGCAGGCTGCCACTGTGTGGTCCAACAGCAGGCAGAACGATAAACCAGCCTGAAGTTACATCGCAGCATCCCTTCTGATAAATACTCAGAACTTCCCCAAAGGAGAGTTACCCAGGTGTAACTAAACATGCAGCACAGGCTGCTTCCATTTGCAGTTCCTGCTGTGTGGGATGGCTGTGCTGCTTGGTGGGTCCAACCAGTCACTTACCTGCAGCCCAAACCTCATCTTCCCTCATTAATGCCTGAAGATTACAGCAACTTCAGTGTGGCCTGAAGTGCAATTCCAGCTGGTTTATGATGCTTTCCATGGCATTGGCACTTCAGGGAAAGCGTGCAGCAAATGGAAAGCAAACAAGCTTGCAAACAAGAAGGCAGCTTCTCACCAGGAAAATCATCACTTCTACACGATGCTGTCCTTATAAATAATGCAATTACTCTTAATAAAAAATAAATAAAACCTGTTCAGTACTACAGTCTGGTGAGATATGGAAGATCTCTTTCCAGAGTTCTGCTGCACATTTAATAGGCACAATACTAATACACAATAAGAATAAAGACTGCTTTACCTAAATAAAATTACATCTGTTTACTTACCATTAGGTTATGCTAAGCTGTGCTACAGTTTTATAAAGTTTATAAACCTACTTAGAGTGGGTTTCCAGCTAAGTTGCCATTGATTCTTTGAGTTGTGTGAAATAAAGGCACTCGAGTTTGGGACTGGCAAACTCTGCAAAACCATTTACTTCTGTTTAGGAGTTAAAAATACTTTTGCTTTATATTTTCTCCAGGAAACAAAAGATTAGTCTGAGTGGGTATGATGTGACTGACTTGGTATTCTAATAATGGTTCAAAACACATTAACTGCAGCACAACTTTGTAAAATTGACATTTCTGGAGTAAGACACATCAGTATTCCCAAATAAAACACACTACAATATATTTTTACAATATTTTTTGTGGAAAATATTTTCTTGTGGACCAAATAAAATTCAACTTACCATCTGTTTGTATGCCTTTTATTTGACAAAAATGCACAGATTGGACAGGATCTTGTTACCATGAGCTTGGGGTATTTCTGTTCGCATAAATTCTGGAAGCAACAGAACATGCAACTCAAAGTTTATTAATTCAGAAGTATATTCTTGCTAAAACCTTGTAAGTCCTTTACAATGAGAGAAGGCATGATCCCTGCTCCCTGGGGATCACTGTGTTTTCATTAAATGCAGTCACTGAAAACTGCTCCCTTTGTACAAAAATAATGAAATTAACCAATCTTTAAAAAATAAATTAAAAATAGCCACTGTTTAAGAATGTAGAACATACAAAAATTTTAGAAGATAAGGAAGGAGGTCTACACTTCTTAGAGAACCAGCTTGAGGTAGAAATTCAAGTAATATTTTCAGAATTACCCTAAAGGTATTAGTGAAATCTCTCAACTACATTTGGAAATAAACTCAAAGACAGTCTCATAACAAATATGTCCATGGTAACATTAACTCGCAGCTGAAATTTTAACAATTGGATCTTGCAAGATTTTAGGAACAAAGCAAAGTGCCATTTTTTCTTCATTTTGCTCTCCATTTGCTCACCTCTGAAGGTCACTGGTAGTTCACCTTGATGCCTTTGTTTCCAGGCAACAGCTCCTAGAAAGGAAGGAGCCTTAAGCCATTGCAGACCGTAACTGTTGGCAATAAAAACTGCCCAACGTTGGAAACTGCACTGTGGTTCTGCTGTAGCTCTGACTTTTTGATTCCTCGGTGCTGGTTACTGACTATGTTATCTGGACAGTTTTCTTCCTCTAGCTTTAATGGTTCATCTCCAGATAAGCCAGAATTTGTATTTGTGACCTGCCTGTAACTGTAGAAATGAGCAGGAAGAAATACTGATACATAATCTGATGAACCTCAGAAAAGCATGCAGGCGTAATGGTGCAGAAGGATTAGTAGCAGTGTGCTGCACACACAAAAGAAAAAATAATTCCCCCCTCCCCCCCCAAAAAATTATACTTTTATCATGGGCTCTGGTTATGTATTATTAATATCAGAACCCAGCAATCTGTAACACACAGGAAATGTCCTGCTTGGTATTCACAGGAAGGTCTGAGGCAGCTGTTTCTTCAGCACTGTGAGACCAACAAAAACTAGCAATTTTTTGCAATCATGAAAAACTAATTATGCAGTTCAATCAGACTTAATGGCATTTAAAAAAATGGGCTCTACAATCAGAAGTGTGCTCCAGGCTCTGGCAATATTATGACATTTGAAACAATGTTTACAGCACATAGCAGGGCTGAATAATGACCAAATATTAAATCAATAGAACAATTTCTTGTTCTCAGGCTAATAATATGTCAGTCTGAGCTTTTATGGCTTGTCTTGCATTTTCCTTTGGAGCTCTGACTGTTTTAAAGTTTTAAGTATATTTTATTTTCATTATATGGAGAGGAATCTGAGGCACAACTGCAATTTAACAGATCAGTGACAGAGACAAGAACACGAAAGGTCTCCTGACTTGCTTATTAGGTCACCCCTTACCTGTGCTCTCCTCCCCAAGGGCTCTTCCTAAACTAAGAGTTGATGCAAAAAAAATTTAAATGTTAATGATTGTGTAAAGCAGTAAAAACAACCATTTGCCTTGAAGTGATTTTTTCCATTAATTACCAGAGATACAATTATTTTCTCATTATAGAGAATGTTCCTGAATGCAAAAAAATTAGCCTTGTGAATGTCAGGCTAGTTAAGAGTCTTCTCAAAATTTATCACACCGCTATTAACTTTTATATTACAGAATTAAGCAGATATATAAGATGTCAGTAGGCTTGATCTTTACAACTTGAGATCGTCGTTTCCCAGCGGCTTAAAACAGTTGTCCACAAATTCATCACTGACTTCTTCTAGAGTAGGCGGCTTCCATCTGGGGGATTGGTCTTTGTCAATCAGCACTGTCAGGGGGACAGAAAAACACCAAAGTTACCTGTAAACTTCCTCTAATTAAAATGGCTTAAGATTGCATCAAGACAGATCCCTGCAGCAATTACAAGGGAGAGAAAAATCAATGTGCTCTGGAGAAGGCAGAGTTTTTGTAACATATATATTTCTAGTCTAATAAAAATTCTTGAGTCTAGAGACCTATCTGGGAGTTGCCTGATGATACAAGGAACAGTGGATCACTTCAGAAGTAGCCCAAGCTTTGAAGGAACAGACCTGGAACTAGTGGTTTCTGTTAGACCTGCCACTCTTGCCTGACATGGGACCTCAGGGACCCCCGGGCACAGCTTTAAATACCCTCTCCTGGGCGACCACTGGGCAGCGGGGCCTCAGGCTGGCTCCCCAGGGTGCTGATCGGCCAGGCTGCTGGTACCCAGGCAGGCAGAAATGTCACCATTGTCCCGCGGCTCTGCTGTCAGTGGCACCCTGAGGGCTCCTCAGCACGTCCGCCAGCTGCCCAGAAATGTCTCCCCGGTCGGTGCAGACAGCCCTGCCCTGCAGAGAGAGCCAGGGCTGTGCCCGCCAGTCTGTGTGGGCACCGGGCACGGTGTGCATGGGGGGAGTTGCTCCTGGAAGCTGCTGGAGAAGGCTGTCTTTGCCGATTGCTTCTTGTCCGGCTTCGAAGTAACTCTGCCTCGGGTGTTTAAATTGCCTCAGTAGCGCTTGTGGTACTTTTGAGAGGGTAATTTATGACTGCCCTGGTCAATGTAAAAACTGTACTAGCCAGTTAGAGACAGAACAGTCTCTTACAGGGAGCAGTACACAGGATGCTCCTTTCGGACAAGGCCTTTCCTACCTCTGCAAAATCGGACTCTTCGGAGAGTGTAGGAGATTGCTCAGAGTGGTGGTAAATGCCTAAAGCTAATTTAAACACACATTGTATAACAAAATAATTCATGAGGAAATAGTAAAACAGAGTATCTTTATGGGAAAACCAAGAATGTTTATTTGTAAATACTGTCAGATACTGCACTTATGTAGATTCAAATCTTAGTATATAGACTTTATGCTGTATCCTGGGAAATAGATCACTGAAGACAAAATCATCAGTGAATGAATGACATGTAAAAGTATAACAAGAAAATAACAATTCCCAAAAAACATTCTTCGTATCACAGAAACATTGAAGGCATGTCAGCAAGAACAGCTGCACTAGCAAACAATAAGACAAGAGGGAGTTCATTTGTGTGTAAAAATGATCAATATGAATGAAATTCCAGAGCATCCTTTCAAGCACCTTTCAGGCTTTAAGGAACCCATAAAGGTGCTATTCAAAATGTGAAATTGTTATAATTTTAAAAAGACCAGTTATAGGAACTGTGGCTTTCTAGGACATTCTGACTGCCCAACATCCCTCACAAGACATATTCCCTTCAGGTGAGTGATATCAGCAACTGATTTGGAGATGCACCTGTGGCCTGGGAGACCTCCTGACCACAGCATATAAGAGAGGATGGGCAAGAAGAGGAAGCTTCTCTCAAGTTCTTTTGCTAGGAATAGGCTTTGTTGGTTTGTTTCTTTTCTGACAAAAGAGTTCAGAGCAGGACTGTTCTAAAGGTATATGAGGAGAAGACACAGAGACCCCAAATTTTGAAGAATAAAGCCATTTTTTTTTGGTAAGTTGTCATGTCTTTCTAAATGTTGTCTGTGGTGAGTAAACTAGAACCAGCCAGGATGAGAAATGTATAAGGGGGTGGGATTTTAAGTTCAGTGAAAAGAGTGCCTACCTAAAGACTGTGCCTTCCCAAAGCACAGGTGTTACGGCCTATTTACCATTTTGTAGTAAAAAATGTGACTTGAAAACTTGTGGCCAGTTCTACACTGGTGGATAAACTGAATGTTCGTAATGGTCTCTCCAATGTCTTTATTCTTATAACTTAAAATATTTCTTTTCTAGTAGCTTCATGGAAACATTCCCTTTCTGTACTAACTTCTGTATATTCTGTTTCTCCAGCTTGAGATCGATCACTACAGGAACAGAATGAAAATTCTGAAGACTTCTGAGGTAAGCTAAGGGAAGTTCATTAAGATAAACGTAACTGAGCACAGACATTGTGTTAAGGGTTTGTTCTTGTGTCTTACCTTTTTTAACAAAAACTCCAAACCCCTTTGTTCAGCAGCATTACCAGACTTCAGTTGTGTTCAGCACAGTTCAAACACTGATATTTTTAAGCACCTGACATTCTGTTTGCTGCCATGAAATCTCTCTGCCTACTGCAGGGCCCTGGGGTGCCCAGGGTAAGGCTCACATCTGCCAGCTCTGCAGGAGAGGTGGCAGAAGCTGTACAGAAATAACATCTTTGCAGGATCAGCAATATGTAGAAGACCTTTGCAATTCCATTTCAAGTGCACATTCCTGCACAAATAGTTGAGAGGGGAATTTAACAGATTTTTGTCCCTGAGATTTGCTGCTGAGATTGTATTCTCTCTGGATGTGTTTGAGCACAGGCTCCAAAAATGGCCTTTTCTTAGGCAGTAAGAATTAAAAGAAAGACCTATGCATTTCTTAGTATTCTATAAATCAAGGTGAAAAGCTGATACCTATAATGTTCAAAGCCCACATTTATCATTATATGGAAAAATGTTGATGAAATATTATTTATGCGTTTTATGCTTTAAGGGTTTTGAATTTTTTTTAATAGCTCCAATCACAAGAATCATGAACAGGGAAGACTTTACCACAGCAGATTTTTAGGTTGAAAAAAACTCGCTGAAAGAAAAATTCTGACCTCAGGTCAAAGCAGGTTTAAAAAGCTTTTAAACTACTTCCTTAGCATGCCTATTAAAATTATGGTTTGAAGCAGATAAAAGCTATTATTAAAGGCTGACCTTTGGCCATTCCTGATGAAAAACAATCTTAAACTGAAATTTGGTTGTTGTAACTCAACATTATATTGTGGTAGATCTTTTTCTGTTAGGGTCAACAGCTGGCTCTTAAATGCTTAAATAAAGAAAAGTCAATACTTAACACTTTTATAATTTCTGTTCATTATGGTTAATCCTGTGAAGTACTTAATAATCTCCCTTCCTATTAAAAAGGATGCTCAGCACGTTGTTGGATAATGATTTTTATGAAATTAGACCCAACTACAAAAATTATATTGAGTAAGATTCTGCAACACTCTTAAACATGAGAAACAATTCTGAGACAGAAAACCTGAGAACAATATATAAGCAGTAAGCAGAGAGCAAAAGTGCTTCAAGAATGAATTATTATTAGTACTATTATTCCCCTCAGTGCAGCTGGATCTCTCACGGGTGGGTTTGGTTTTTTCCTTCCCCTGATACTCCTAAGCTTTTGCTACATCATCCTGTGCAAGAGACAAGTTTCCCAACTGCTGTTCTCGCAGCTTCTTTCTTTACAAGCAGTTTGTGTATTTCCTGGCCATGCTGAAGAGATTTGCTTTTGTACTGTACTGCAGTCCCAGATGGCTTAATGACCTTGTGCCTTACAAGGAGGAATTCAGTTTGGTGTTCCTCTGACTCTCAGATTTTGAGTTTGCCACTTCCTGAACAACTACATTCCAGCAGCTTATGTGCTGATTTAGAATATATCCTAGGAATAGTACTTTTAAGATATCCTTGTCCCCATTACCAACACTACAAAAACCAAGTTGTTCTTGATTGTTTGGTAAATTCTTCAAAGGAGTCTCTGCTAGTAAGGACTAATTAATTAAATTAGAAACTTTTTCCATGCTGTACAAATCAACTTTGCATCTCTCAGCCCAGGCTCTTTACTACAGTGTTACTAATAGCAAACAGTCAAACTAATATCCATTTCTCAAGTGGATTTTAAACTGCTTTATACAGACATATATAAGAAATGAGGAGGAGGTGACAATACATACTTGAGTATATATCTGTGTGAATTAGAAGTCCAACCCAAAAGTTATGCATCCAAATGTCTTGTACTGTAAGATCCTTGGAAAATGAAATGTCTGTGCTTTATTTCATCTTGTGCTGAATAGTACATAAATAATTGCTACAGTTCCTAACAGATGTGACTTTGGGTTTGACAAACTGCATAGTGAATCAGCAGTAAGATCAAGGACGGAATCGGAGTCTGTCCCCCAGATGAACTTGCTGAGCCACTGCTCTACTTTTACCACTACCCATCTTGACCAATGCCTTAAAATGCTGAATTATTTAGCATTAAGATCACATATATGCCTTTTAATAGAAAGATACCTCTATACAGAGATGTTTTGGACATGGGGGAAAGTAAGTCTCTCTTCTAAGGGTTTTCTATGCAAATAGTTGTTCTTGACTTTGAGACTTTAAACTATCTTATAGCTGGCTGAACCAGCTATGTGGCAACACTAAATGTGGACACAGATGGTACACAGTTACTCACTACTGTCAGCATTAAATATATTCTGAACTTTCACAATTAAGTGGTGAAACCAGGTGGACAAATAATGTTAGGAAACTAAGATTACATAAGGGAAAAAAACATGGCTCTTATGCTTTGGAACAAATAAATTTTGGCCACACAGGAGCCCAGTAAGTAAAAACTGTGGCCAGCTGGGAAGTGTTCTCTGGGGTGTTGCTGCATGCACTTCTAGTAATCTCCAAAGAAGCACCCCAATAGTGAATTTGCATATTATTAAGTTTGAGAAATGTTTCTGGTGTGCATTCTTACCTGCTCGAACCCCTTCATAGAAGTCATGGCCTTTCTGAAAGATTTGGAAAAAAAAAAAAAGAACTTGTAACACAAGACAGATTCAATTTATCCCATCTTTCCCTATCCCACTTCTTCTTGAAATGCGAGTTCTCAAGATTCAGTTAAATCCTGCTTGTCCTGTTCTCTTTTAGGCTTACTTTCTCTTCACTTATTAAAGAGCTCTACAGCTTCTTGCTTAAATGCAGCCACCTCTCTTAGTATCAATCTCTTGAGCTGTAGCTCATCAGCCAGTGTTCCCACAGTGCAACTCCTCTCTCTGTTCCATCCCATTTCCTGAAGAGCTTCACATAATGGGGCCTAAGGTGTGTAGGATCAGAAATTCCTCTGAGAAAGGCCACTCTTCAGGAATTGTCATCTATTCTATGTATTTGGAACACTGTGCAAGTTAAATGAAATCCTTTAAATATCCAGTTACTTTTTGATAAAGGTAAATGTAACACATAAATCTCTAAGGATGCCTCACTAGCAGTGGAGTAACAATAGTAGTTTCAGGAAAACTATGTCAAGGATACTTTCAGGCATTACAACATATCGGGATTAGATAGATTTCAAGCACTTACTTTAACCATCACAAATAATTTAATTGGATTTATAAAAATCTCACTTTAAAATGTGATAAGACTAATCATAAGGACGCCTTATAAGGCATTTGTTCAGGTAATCCAGCTAGCAGCTCTGTTCTAGCGAAATGATCACTTTCTCCCATGTTACCCAAGTACTCAGTACAAATACTACTAAAATCTCTTGTTGTCTATAAAAAATTTATCACAGCACTCCTGAAAGGCAGTGATAAACAACTATTCCCATCCTGCTGCTGCGAATTGAGGCACTGAGGAGTATGTAATTTAAATAGGAAACCTGCTCAAGAACGCCAGTTTTATAATTATGGTGCAAATATGAAACTATCCATATATTAACGTTCTCATAGTTTTTAACAGAAGTTCTCTACCATTCCCATCTGACCATCATTAACATAGCCACCCTTGAGTTGCATGTAAAGACATCAAACTAGAAAAAAGTGACAGCCTAACAAGCACACAAAGATGGTCCTGAAAATTAACACTTATAAATTGTGAGCCCTTGATGTAATCTACACAAAACTTAGTGTCTGGCAAACTGCCCCCCCTCTGTGGCTGGCAAGGGACAAAGGGCTCAGCTGCCTCCTTACCATGCATGCTTGGCTCAGTCTGTATTCCATTGTGAGCACCTCTTGTAAGCTCATGGAAGCTCCTTCTCTGAGCTGTCTGAGAGTCAGCTTTAAGGATGTAGGTGACATCTTATTAAGAGTCTGGGGAAGACATAAACAGTATTTTTATTCTGTTCAATTCAGACACATTTTCAAGTCTGTCATTTGTGCATTTTAAACTTTGTGCAGTAAATGATGGTACTCTTCTCCCTGAGCTCCCTTATGTGACACATATTCCTCCTGCTGCCTCCCACCATGCTGTCATACTAAATGAACTTCCTTGCACAAACTTTTATCAGAAAGATCTCTGGGAAGTATGCCATCACTTGTGTAAAGCCTGGCACTCCTAAGGTCACATCATTTATGATCAAATTACTACTAGCCGGAGAATCTAACGCAGTCTGAAAGCCATTTCCAATCTTTTGATAAGAGTAGGTGAGTGTTAGAAGCAATTACACTTCATTTTTGAATATCATAATTATACTCTAAATTGCTCTTAGATGTTACTGATATTGTAGCTGACATCAGTATCGCACAACACTTAAGTTTTATTTGGTACAATAGCATAGTAAGGCACTAATAGAGAGATTGGCAACCAACTTCAAGTAGTTGCTTTATGAACCTTTGCAAAGACTAGACAATATGTGCAGAAGGAAATTTTGGAAGAAAAATACATTAAAGTAAATCAAACATAAAGGTGTATTTATCCAAGCTTCCTGTCTGGGATCAACAGATACTGCAGTAATTCAGCCCTACATTGCTCTGCTGATAGGAAGCCTGTTGGTCAGGCCTTCCTTTTTTTGACAGAACTACAGGCTATAAATATCACACAACACATGGGATCTGTTTAGGGCACACAAACAAATGCTGTAAATCTGGCTCTCATGAGTATCCTTCGATTAACAGCATGCCAATAAACAGTAGGGGACGTGGGGAGAAAGAAAAAAACCTAGTTAAGAAAACAGAACTGAGCTTTAAAGTTTTATAGGTTGTGGGGAAAAGGAACTAAATGTTATTGTTGCTCATCTTTGTTCTCTTACTCTAAACAAGACTCTTCTTCCCCTGTAAGCCCAACTAAAAGCTCTGTATCATTCACAGTACAACAGACATTTCCTGGTAATTAGGACATTTTTGCCACTACTGAAAAGCAGCAGATGGTAAGATTTGCCTCTTTACATTATTTTCATTGCAGACATTAGGCTCCTTACCAACAGACTGAAATGGCAGGTTTCCAGTCATCAACAGAAATGTTTTTTTTCTAGCTCCCAATTACTCTTCATCCCTCTCCAGACACCAGCTGATACAGCAGTGACCCATTTTGCCTAGTTAAGCTGGGAAACGTGATTGCTATGCGAGCAGGAGGCTGTGCAATTGTGCCTTAAAAGCACTGGTTCTGTCGTTCTGTTCCTTGCACATTGATCACTGTGTTTGGGAGAGGAGCTGGCCAAGAGGGAGCCAATGCTGGCTCAGACTGCCAACAGTTCCTGAGCCCTGGTCAGGCTCTCTAACAATGAACTGCCTCTCAGCACATAAAGAAGTCTGCTACACCTCTAATTCCATCACTCTGTGGGTCTCAGATGGGTGGCAGCTCTTAACTGGACACCTTACATCCTGTAATATGCTCTTGCTGGCTTTACATTTCAACTGGATGTTTTGCCTTTGAGCTCCACATTCTGTCATTTATATTAGAAAGTCTTTGCTCAGACCAGATTAAATGGTATGCACAGTACAGCCAGATGGTTCCATGGGTAAAATGCCAATGCCAAGTTCTTTCTGGTCAAAGAAAGCACTGGAATGGGGAAGATCTGAAACAGCACTTAAGGCAGCTGCTGGATTCACTAGACTAGTTATCTTGGCATATCAATGAGTTTGAAGGTGGAGGAGGTGCTGGTATAAATCAAGCTGAAGGAAGAGGAACAAGGCAAGAAAATGGGTAGGTGTAATTGCAGAAACATGAGTCACCAGTGTGTCTATAAATAAGTTCTCTGTACAGAGAGGAGGGGATTGGTGCTAGGGAACAAGCCTGAAAAGGAGATGGGATAGGCTGAAGTGGGGAGTACTAAAATGCAAAGAAGTTTCACAGAGGTATTTGACAACTGATTCAGTATCTGTCAGACTGTCTTGATTTTGCCATAACGATCCCAAAAGCTACAAGCTGAATTTGCAATAGACCTTAATGCCAATCAGGTACTATCAGAAGGTGACTGAATGAAGTGGTGCTGGTTCAGTGGGGTCCCTTACAGAGTAACAGCAGGAACAGTGGCTTCCTTTCACTTAAGCAAAACCCTCCCAGAGGCCCAGCACACCAATTCCCTTGTCCCAGATGAAGATACCCATCTCTTCATTCAGTTCTTTGGTATTGTGGGTGTCTCAGAGAAGAAATTAAGTATCTGATCCTACAATCTTACTTAATCCTACTGCTTAGTGTAGAATTTATGTTCTTAGAAACTTGTCTGAAATTATGTATTTGTTCACAATAATAAGTCTTGCATCTGCTAGAAAATGTGGGATTCCTTTTGTGCCTTTTTTCACCCATGAATTTCTGTATGAACAGAAGCAACTCATACTGACACACTCTTATCTCTTGAACAGAACAGACAATTGCTCAGAAACTTTGGCCAGCTCCAAGGACAATTTTAAAGAAACTTTTTTCTTTCATGTGATTCATTAAAGTCCTATTAAAGACATGAAATAAGAAAACTGAAGAAGCAACAAAACAGCCAATTTTTTGTTCAGCAATTAAAAAAACTCCCACAGTTACACAAAATTGTAACTTTGAAGTAAATGGCATGGTTTTAAATTCTAAATTAAAACTATTAAACCAATGTACCCCACTAAACAACAAGGAAAAAACACGGTTTTGGGTTTTTTTGCATGTTTTGGTCTTTTTTTTAAAATATATATATTATAGGGGAGATCTGAGTTATGAGGCTGCAAATGAAGGACGCAAGTCAAGCAGTTTTGGGTAACTACAGCAAATGTAGCAGAGCAGGCCATGTAGTTAACATATTTAGGTAGCAAAGTGCTTCCAGACACCTTGTATCTTCTGAAGCAGAAACTGTATTTTGAACGAAGCACCCTGTAAGGGCTATATGTTATTTTAATATAGTTCTACTGGATCTGATTATGCTTTAAAGTGACATAAAATGGTATTAAATTATTTCAGGAAAAGCTATATGCAAATAATTCTTGATTGTTTTCAATTCCACTGAACCTAATCAATGTAATACCCCTGCAGAATTATAACAAACATTATAAAATCTACAAATAAAGTACTCAATAGTATAAAGAATAAGAGCCACCAAGAGTGACTACTATTAACATGCTATCAAACTCTCTCAAGTAACCTTTACGTAGTTACTTTCCCTGCCATCTATAACAGAGAGGAAAAAGTAAAGAACTGAATCACACAGCCTATTGGGTTGGGAGAAAAGTGTAATGGTAACCTGTGGTAGAATTCAAATTTATAAACACATAAAATTTGTATTCTGGTACCAGCTCATATGACTGCTTTATCCAATGAAACTTGAGTACAAGGGGGAAAAATGACCTTTCCTTTTTATTCAATTTTACTTTTATAATACATATGCTAAACTTCTTGCAATATAATAGGCATACTGGTTGGCACAAAGATAATCTTAGACTTCCTCTCTCAAAAACAGCTTGGTAGTTCCAGTGACAAAATGTTATATCTTTAAAAATGAAAAAATAAAGTATATCCACAACAGGAGACTTAATGTTAATGATACTACCTTATAAAATACATTCCTTCTGCTCAAATGAAAGTCAGAAGATGATGGATGTTTTATTTTACTATGAAAGCAGCATTTCTTCTGTGAGCTGTTAACTGAAGTTAAAATGACACTTTTGTTGGAGAAATGCCTGAGTTCTATCCAATTGTAAGTAATATTTCACTAGCTCCAAACCAAACTTTTATAAGGCACCTGAATACAGATCCTTCAAAGGAAAAAAAGAAAATACACATATTATTTATAAATTAAGTTGCTTCTTGCTTTGAGGCTGAACTGTGAATTATGTGTGTAGTATTGCTGTACGTGTTTTGAGTAGTGACTACATCCAACACTCGGAAATGTATTAAAATGATCAAAAAATACTTTGTGATCATAAATTGTTTTGCTGTTTACCTAAATGAGACATCTGGAATAGAAGAAAAAGAACACTGTTCTGGCACTGTATTCCAATCCATGGCAGTAAAATGAGCAGCTCTAAAAGGGAATGTTTGTCCGCAACAGCCCCTTCAGGGGAAAAGGGAATGGGAGTTTGGGTTTCTACTAGGTTACAATTTTATGCACCATGTGATGATACTCACATTGTGTGGTTTTACCGAGGAATACTCTTGTCTGAACAGAACTACTGAGAAACCCTCAGGACTACATGTGAGAACCTGAGGATCTCAGTCCAGTGTCCTATCAGTGTTATGTAGTATTAATTATGTTAATAAGGTGACTAAAGTCTGCCCCATGGTAAGTATAAACCTAATCTTAAAATATTTAACAAAAATAACGTAGAAGACATTACCTCCAGCTGCTTAATGGCAAAAGGAGACCCATCTTGCTTTAATTTTTTGACAATTTCTTCCATACTATTTGCCGAAAAAAGACTGAAAGAAAAATAAATTAGCCCATGAACTGTTTCAGCCTTCCTCTTACCTGTGAAGGGTAACACTGACATTGGAGACAGTGTGACCACCTGATCTGGCTTCTCTTAGCAATGTGTTCCATGTTGTTCAGTTTCAAGTAACTTGGTTGTCAGGCATATCCTCTCCCTTCACAAATCTCTGCTGTTTCGATAAACCTCACTTAGAAACTCTGCTGTTTATCTATAAACTTCGGTTACTACCATCAGTCTTAGCTGCGTTTTTACCACACATCGAGTCCTAAACTATAGCTCCATTCCACTGGTTTGGTGTCAACACCTTCTGCCTCTACACTCAGTCACTGCCATCTTTCTTCAAGAGTTTTAACTGCTTATTACTCTCACTTATTTCTCCTTCCCTTTCTGATACACAGAGGTTCCAAGCAGTCATAGAAATGGCCTAAAACCAATGAGTATAAAAGTGCTACGTAACATTTCCTATTCAACTGAACAATTACTCTCACAAATCTCCATCCAATTTCCATATAAAGTGTTCATTTTAATGCTTAATATAATGGTGTTTGACTCAAGCAAATATGCTCAAGTATTTAATATACTGATGAGTGAAATATTTAATAAGCTTCAGATAAAGCTCCCTAAAGCCAAAACAGTTATTTAAACTTGGATGCCATTTCTCTCACCTTTTCTGCAGAATATTGTTAACTTATTTAACTTCATGCTTTCTACCCACAATAATAAAAAAATTAAAAATATTGCTAAATACCTGTTAATCTTCTCTATATGTTCATCGAGTACAAACTTCTTTTCTTGATCAATTGTGCTCTATTTGAAAAGCAAATACATGTTTTACTTGGTTAGAGTGAAAAAGTTATCAGTACTGAAAAATGTCAATGACTTGTGCTACAGAAATATCGTAAATGAGCACTTAATATTCCTAAGACAGTGACATTTTTAATGAGTTACAGTTTTGTGGTGTGTAGAAATGAACTTGTCACTTTATCCTGTGAATGTTAAAGATGTCACCTTGTAAAGCAGTGCTTCCTCTGAGCTACTATGTATGCGTGTTTGACTGGGTACTTACCTTGTAAGCAGGTAATTCTGATTATTCTATCAAAATATTTCTATAAAATACACTAAGAAAGTCAGTGTAGATAAATCTACCCAAACCCCTGAGATTATTTTTAAAAAGTTTTATTTTCTTAAAAAATATACAGGCGTATGTTTAGGGGTTTTTAATTACAAAAAAAAAGCACACTTCTGTATATTTTCTGTGTAATTTTATGAGATTTTATTTAGACAGCTAAAGTGTGTGAAAGATCCACTGGCCTTATGTGGAAAGGCTGTCAAATGTTTCACATCTTCTGGCATTAAAGGGTTTAGGACATAAGCAGATGTTTCAGAAACAGCAGCTGAAGCTGCAAAGGTTGCCTGTCATTTCAGCTCTAATAACTAAAAATACACAGCTTCCTCTTCCATATTCTGCAACTTATAATCACTCTTGTTTCATAGCTTTCTGTTTCGTCAAAATAATCAGTACTGCTGTGTTAATTAGCTTATCCCATTCATTTTTCTAATTAATCTTAATATATTAACTTAGTAATTGCAAAACAGAAATAACAAGAGTAGGCACTGCTCATTTCAAAGCCAAACAAAATGGGGAATAATACTCAGACTGACTGAATACGTGGAAAACTATTTTAACTCTGTAAGTTTTTGTTCTATTGAAATAAAAATTACAGTGCACGTCAAACAGGTAAAACAGCCCCAGAATGTAAAGCCACAGCCTTTTACTTTTATGCCCATTGTCACATGGAACCAACACAAATACTAATTAAGTATTAATACAGTTATATTCATCTCCAAAGTGACAACAGAGTACTAGGTATGGGTTTGTGAATTGGGAAAACAGCACCTTTCTCCCCTTGAAAACACTACTTTCAGGTGCTTTTCCTACAGTACATCTGCCAATACTTATCCCCTTGATAACTGCTGTGCTTATTCAGTCTTTCAATTGTCTCAAGGTTACAAACATATAAAATACTTGAGAAATCAAAGGAACAACTTGAGCTTTTAAATTTAGGCTTCAAATCTGGATGGCAGATGGTCTGCATCAAAATAATGCTAAAATTTATGCCAAATGCGTCAAGCTAGCGAGACATTTTTTAGGTTGATAAAGTTTCTGGGATGGAAATACACATCCCTTTCCAAGTGTGCAGTGCAGCATTTAATAAGGGGCAGTATAACTTCTGCAACCTCTGGATTAGGCCAGTAGTTCTACCCTGTCCTTTCTGTTTGTCAGAATCCCTGAATTTCAGGGTAACGCCCCAGATTACATTTGTAATCATGTACAACCTCCAGTCTGCTCGTGGCCATCTATTTTGCCTTCTGCAAAGTGTGGTAGAAATCCAAGAATAACAGGAAAAATTAAGCAGCAATATATTTTCTGCATCATCATGCTACTGGCTGGAAACAAGTACATGCATAGAGAGCGAGCAGATCGCAACAGGAATTTTTGGGGTATCCAAAATGAATAAAAAGTGAAGAAGGACTTTGCAATTTTAATTGTGACCACTTTAGGCATTAGTGCTAAAAAATAGCATTTTATAGAAGGCAAAGAGTTTGGAACCCCATTATTTTCAACCATAAAAAATTATGATCAGTAGCACAAGGGAAAAAAGAATGTCTTTACATATATTTAACCATTTTGCTTGATTTCAATATTACCTTCTTCTGGTAAGAGTTCAGTAAGTCTGCTATATTTTCTTTTGAAGGCGATTTCAGTGCTATCAGGTCTTTCTCTAAGGCAGGTAGCTATTAAAATAAGATGTATTTACAAGTAAGTAAAACAAAATCTAGTACTTGGATTATTACTGCTTGTAATACACAACTGGTAAGAGCATGTATGTATATAAACACCCCCTCACCCTCCCTAACTTTCTGACAGATCTTAAAGAGGTACCAAGCAAACAATATGAGGAGCCAGAGTTCATTTTTCAGTGTTGAACCATCTGGATTTAGTTATGTCTCCAGTGACCAGCAAAGAACTCTTCTTCCCCAGCAGGCCCCCAGTGCAGTGCTATAGCTGCAGCAGGTAAGGCCAGGCTGCACCAGTCTGCGAGGCAAGAACAGGAGCCTGGCAACAATGCTATCCCCAAAACAGTATCTTGCCAGCTTCTCAGTGACAGTTGTAGGTGTTCACGCTGAGAAGGAAAGCAAATCATTGCCTCTCCTTCACTTAAGTTCATGCCAGTTACTGGGACATTATACCTCCGGCCTTGTCAAATATACTAATTTTTACAGGCACTGTAAGAAACAAATACCTGTTAAGCAGATTGATAAAGAACACATTAATGAGGTTCCACCTTGATTGAAAACTTAGTAGTTGTATAAATCTCACTTCATACACTGTTGTCTAAACTACATAATTTTTTAAGCAACCGCCATTACGCTGAGTGGATCATGCCCTTCCAACAGTAGAACTGTGAAGACAGCAACATTGATCCTTCTTCCAAGCAAAGCTGTCACTAGCTGGCAAGTGTTAGAATGACATTTTGAGAATATCCTACCATCCCTGTTTATGGGGCATGGCCAGCTAATATAACTGCACCTCTGTGGACACTCAAGTTGGTAAAGGTATACTGGGGTGCTAAAACCTCACACCTGTCACTGTGGCTGTGGGCTGTGCCCTTGCCAGCACTGTTAACACCTTACCTTTCCAGATTCTACAAAGTGTGTAGCGATGCCAGCTTTTAGCACATCTCTTCCTTTCAGCCTATATCCCGTTAGTCCAAGGAAATAGCCAATCTTTCCTGAGAGCCTTGGCAAGAAATACCCTCCACCCACATCAGGAAAAAGGCCTGTAATAAACAACACAAGAGTGAAGGGAGAAGAACTTGTACTAATCATCACTTAGTAGCTATTTCTTCTTGTCTCACTTTCGTCTCCCTGACAGGAACAGAACCTTGCCCAAGCTTCTTAGTTTGACATTTCTCTGTCACCAAAACCCTTCCTAAAAGCAAACTCTTGAACACTTTCCAAACTGCATCCTTTCTCCTAGCACATACTTTACATATACCAAACAATAGGATTTATTCTATTTGCTAACAACTTGAGATATTTTTAGGTGGTCAGCAAAGAAAGAGAAGTGACATGAAGGACTGTGAAACAATTTGTAAAAATCAAACTGGATGCTGCTTTCTCTCTGAAATCTTTTATTATGACAAAAATATCAAGCAACAATGAAGTGCCTCTTGCACAGCTTAGTTTGACCAAATTTTGGGGCTGAGAATTCAATAATATATCAAAAATATTGCGAGGGTCTTCCTGAAGGTGGAGGTGCAAGATGCTGAACTGATACCTGGCTCTTCGACAGGACTATGACTAAGCTGAATGTAAAAAAAATTATTAAACTATCCAGTTTAGTGACTGTCTTACATTTATGTATTTTTTAAATTAGGGTAATTTTTAAAAATTCAAAGCTGTGAATAAAATTTAAAATACTTTTAAAAGTTGTAATTGAAAGGTATCTACCTTCTGTTATATACGTTGATCACCAAAACAAATTCAGGCACTTTTTGTAACGTACTTAAGAAAACTTTAGCTTAGTTGGATCAGTTTCAGAAATCTGAATGGATAGAAGCAGTGTCCAGTCACTACTTTGAAATCAACACCAATGGTGCATTCATGAAACTGAAAGTCTTTTGAAGAAATGAAAGATGTAGTGGTGTTTCTTCACTTTGAGAGAAAATGAATCATGAAAATAAATGAAAAAGAATACAAATGGGCAATAAGAAACTCACAAAACACTTGCCAAAACAGAGATATTAACTGGAAAAAATTAAGATGTACATAAGGAGTTTAAATGGGTTTCTGATAGAAGGTAGTAATTTTTCACTCACAAGTAACTGCTTTCAGTCACAGAAGAGTCAATGTATGTATTACGGAAAAGACCCTATTACAAGTATTTTAAGACACGGGAAATTAGTGGTCCTGGATAGTCCTCCTCCTCAGACAGAATCAAGGGGAGGTTTCTTCCAGACAGCTGCTCTTCAGTGTCTTCTTCTTAATAATCTCAATATCTGAGCCATCTCTCAGCTCCTCCTCCGATTCCCTCTTGGTCCCCCCTTTGCTCTGCTGCTTCTAATACAATGAAAAGTTGGTTTTAGGAGTCACTTCCTATCAGCTATAGTTGTAGTATTCCAGTCCCACTGATGTGTGTGCTGTCAATGGATTTGTTCCTCATCCCACTCAGGCTATTGAGACATACAGCTCTTCTCCTGAAATGCTGAATGCCTTACTGACACACTGTCTTTTTTCTTTTTGCTGTAATTAAAATAATAACAGTGCTAGACCACTGTTCTCCCCATGCTCCAGTAAAATTCTAGGGGAAAAGACATTTTCCTGTTGGGATCCACAGCACCCTTTCACTTGGAAATCCACAGGGAAATCCGTTCCAAATAAACTGTGAAGTTGATTATCTTAAGTTGCTTTAGAGGCAAATAACCCTCAATTGAGTGAAGGTTTCTGTAATTATTAAGGAATTTACAAACAGGATTAGTGAGGGCATAACTGATCCACTCTAAACTTACTTGGTGGCATAGATATCATCTGCTGTAGCTTCTGTATCCTTTTCAATGTCCCTGTCTTCCTTTTTTCTTACGATTTTACTCCTCTTGTTTGTGTTCTATGTATTCGTCTTAATTCTCACATGTTTCTCATTGCTACTATGGTTCTCTGAGGGTATTCCACACACTCAATTTTCTTTTCCCTTTTGACAGTATTTACCCATTATTTCTCAAATTCCTACTTAAACAAGAGAAGAGCTGTATTACTGCTGGGCTGACCAGGCTCTAAGCCCATGCCTGTGATGCTGACTTGCAGTCTGTGCTCTTTGCTGTAATCCCAAAGGTGCAACTCTGCATTTGCCAAGCATAAAATAAAGGCAGTGCTACTACATTCTTACTGTGTCTGGCAGAAGATGGTTGAAAATTTATTAGTAAATGACTCCTAGAAAGCTAAAAACTTAGGAAGGATATACAAGACAGTTATCCATTACTAATAAAACATTACCTCAGAGCCCACCTCTTATAATATACTTTCATCTTTTGTTCTTCCCACCACTAATTTTTCCACACCTTCCTACATCTAAGATGCTTTCCAGTGCTTTGTATTATCTGTGTCAGTTTCAAACTCCTACGAACTACAACTGCCTTTTCTTTCTGTTTGCAAAGTGGCATATTTATCTCTATCCTTCTATTTACGGTGGTGTATAAATGCAGAATAATTGTGTGAAAATGGAGCAGCTGAATGAATGCTTTGTTTTCATTTCACAGCAAAGGTGTCATGCCTACTGCAATAAGTGAACACATGAAAAAATCAATTAATACAGTATCTAAAGAGCTAGACACAGAGATTCTGAATACACACAGAGATCAAAACAGCTAAGCCTTTAAATCCAAACAGATTTCACTGGTTTTACTTCTAACTGATCCTAAAAGGGGTTTAATTACTTTCTTTCCTAAGCAAGTTCTAATCTTTTCCTTTACATGTCTTCACAGTCTATTTTTGTTTAAGTAAGTCCTTGGCAACACAAGAAGTGTATGTAAAGAACAGAATTTTTGTTAAAACTACTCATATCTTTACCTTTGAAGAAGAAAATGAAGGTACTTTTATTATTAGAAAAATTTTGTGTCAAAGAACTTCTCTGTTTAGTTTTTAAAAAGTATGAGCACAAATTGTTTCCTTCAAATGGTTTTCATGTACAGTAACTGATTATGAAATTCATAGTTTAGCAAATTCATGTTGTATTAATGCTTAAGATGGTTTACTAAGTTTCCTTCAGTATAAAAAATACCTGGAGGGCTGCAATAGCTTTGTTTTTCTCATCCCAAATTTGATCATTCAGAAAAATTACAATACATTTATCAGCTAGCAGGAATTGCTCTAACATTTTTTTCAGGAATTAAAATGATAATGAGCTTCCTTATATTTGGATGGTTTATTATGCTTTATTTTAGTTCATGTTCACATCAAGACGGTTCACTTTAGTCTGACTTTTCTAGAGACATACTTTCCAAATCTGGTCATCTCCAGTTCCCTTTTCAAATACTTTCATTACCACCACAGCTTTCGGTCAAAGCCATTTCATCCTGATGACACAAACAGACATGTTACCATGTGATAATCCATTCAAATACTTACCTATTGCTGTTTCTGGCATTGCAAAAAGTGTCTTTTCTGTAGCAACTCGAAAATGTCCATGAACTGAAACGCCAACTCCCTATGCATGGAGCAAAGGACATGGTTATAAAATTACTTTTAGCAGTAGTCATAACTATAATCCTACGTAACACACCTCTTGCTTTGCTCTACAATTTAAATAATATTAGACTTACCAAGTGCACCTCAACAGAATATTATAAGGCCGTTTACAGTTCAAACACTAGCAAAGCATCATTTTACCTTTATCATTTGGCTGAAATAGCACTCTGCTTTGAAAGATTGATGAGTCACACAGGGATTAACTTCAAAAGCCCACAAGTGACAGCAACAGGAATGAGTGACCCTATTACCTCCATTAGACCACTACAGGAGGTGATATCCCTTTGCCAATGTTACTCCATCTGTAATTGTTGCACATACTTCAAATCACCAAAAAGAAAAAAAAAGCCAATACTTTTGGAATATACAGAAATTGTACAAATAAAAAAAGAATAATTAACTGTTCTTCTGATACATTATAAACACATAAGTATTTTAAGCAGGAAAACCCTTCAGCATTACTGATTAAAATCCAAAGTATGTGGTTATAAACTCGCTGTTTAATCTGAGCACTTGTGTTCACCAAGTCAGAAATGGAATTCACATTCCTAAGTATATGGCTTTCTTCTCTAGCAGCTTGTCCTGATGAGACACTTCCCTCAAAAGCAAAGAGTTTCTGGTGAGCAGCAGCAAGACCAAATAAAAATATATTTTCATTTCACACAAAATTAATTTAATTTAGATAAATGTTCAAGAGGCAAACTGGCAAAGATAAAAATTGTTATTATTACTACTTAGTAATAATATTTGAAGTAATCCAAGTATATTTCATTTACAGGGCATAACCACAACATACATATTGAGATCTCCTTTCTCAAAGCTTATTTACATCATACATGTTAATGACAAAAGCCTCTACTGAATATTTCACACAAAGTTTCTTCATACAAGTATTATCTCTTTTCCTTTCACTGTTTACTTCTGTTCCTCACTGATAAATTTCCCTTGGTTCAGCCCTTCTAGCTATCCATTTTTTTATCTTAAAACTAAGATATCTTAAATATCATTGGCTAAAAGAGGTCAGTGTCTAATGAAGATGTAAGAGATTTTAAATAACATTTCTAACTGTTTAAGTACTAGAAAAATGACACTTGACCCAACTAAGGCTACTGGTCTTCACAAATATCTTCATGCATTTCGTTCTTTCCTTCAAAAACAGTGGGGTTAATTGAGTGACACTCCCTTGGACCAGCAGTATATATTTGACAGGCTTTTAGGGTGAGTAAATCTTTTTATTTTTCTTATCTACAGAGATTTTTGGGTGGGTTTTACATTAAAATTTTAAGAAGTTACCTCAATTTAATATAAATTACATCCATTTGTACATACCCTTCCCTGGCCTCTCTACAGTTCTGCTCAGCAAGAAATCAATTGTCACTGCTTATTCCATTAGGGTGGTACATGATTAAATTTGAAAATATCTTCAAGTTTTTTCTCTTCTTAAGACATCTGCCAGTCTGGGGTTTTAATACAGGTGTATGAGCTTTTTAAGGTTCCACTTTAATTTCCTGAGAAATGCACCCTTAAGGCAACTGGTTATCATACTTGATTTGATATTCAGAAACTAAGCCAAATGTGTACACATTAAATACTGCTGCATACTTTAGGCAAATGGGATCTGAGCAAACATCTGAATCTTATCTGCACAGGGTACAATCTTCTGTCTCATCCCTTATCTGTCCTTCAGGCTTTTCTCCTGAGGACTGGTCAGTGGCTACAGACCTCATCTGAGCAGCAGCAGGAGCAATGGCCCTGCATATAGTTCTCCTGCAAATGCAAAGTTACGTGGAAAGCTACATTCACTCCTAGAACTATTCCAGAACTCTTAAATTAAATAGAAATGTGACTTTGTAACTTCCAAATTTTTTAATGTAATAATAGCACATTTTCACTGCATTTAGTAAGACCTGCTGTTATTTTCATGCATCTTCAGCAATAATGATTTTTTCACAAAGATAATGAAATAAAAAATCATGCCCATTTGCTCTTTCTAATACTGAAATTAATTTTTTCTAATCCCGTATCTAAAACCAAAAAAACATCTATCATAATGCACTTTTTCTGGCTTAGTTTCTAGACAATCTGAATTTTTTATAAGGGCTCAAATTTTTAGCTTGAGTATTAAGTAACAACGACTTGAGTGTGAACTCCATAAAGGGAGCTTCTCTTCCAAGTTTGTTCTTTTTTTAGAGTAATAAAAATAACCAGTTTTAATAATAGAAAGTTGAAAGATGTAATTTTCTTTTGAAGGAAGTAATTAAATCAGATTTTCACTTTCTCAAGTACTTAAGCCATAATTGGATTTGTTTTCTAGATAGCCTTCAGGTTTTATAGTATAGAAATAGACTTATTTCAGATGTATATTTAAAAGACTAAGACTACATTTTCTTTTTATCCATTATAAAGAAAGTGGTGCAAATACATCCTTACTTCTTTGAAGATCATTTCTAAATAATCCAATGTTAAGATAAAATTAGGAGAGAAAACTAAGTCAGTGCTTTGAGGGTACAAATCCCAGTAACTTACTTAACTGGTGATCATATGCTTGTGTTTATTAGTAACTTCCCAAATGGTTAACATATTCACTGTATGTGTCTAACTTTCTAGATCTAATACAGAGGATAGATACTTAATAGTTTAATATATCCTGTGTAGAGAACAAACTCTTCCAGTCAGAAGTCTAAATGCATTCCTCCACTTCTGGATTTTCTAAATTTATTTTTTTTTAATTTATCTGAAGTCTTACACATCTACAGTCCCACCTAAGAGGCCCTTCACACTATTAAATTATCTGCAGTTGGGCTTCACTTCACCAGATAGTTCCAGCATTTACACATACAAGTCTTGACGCTGTAGTGTCTTTATTAAAATACAGTATATCCTGCATTGTCGGAGTTCTACCTTTCATGATCTTAAAATATATACTAAAGTTAATGTCTTCCTTCTGACTTTTCCAAGATAATACATTCTCATGATGAACCAGACTTGTACTCATTGGAATCCATTTTTTTTCCCCCACTGACAGCTGAGTGTTTGAACTTTGTAAAGGATACTTAGAGAATGAGACTGAAAGTTAAGGAGAATTAAGGAATTAACAAGCAATCAATTTAAATTACCGGGCTGGTTTTTCCTGGGATAGAGTTCATCTTCTTCCCAGTATGGGGCTGTGGTTTGGATTCTGCTGAAAGCAGTGCTAATAATATGAAGACATTTTTGTTACTACTGAGCAGGATTTCCACAGAGTCAAGGCATTTCCTGATTCCCACCCCACTCTGACACCAAGGCGAGTTGGGAGGGGATGCAGCCAGGACAGCTGATCCCAAGTGACCCAAGAGATATTCCATACCATACGGCATCATGCTCAGCACATAAAGTGGGGGGAATAAAGAGAGGAAGAGGGAACGTTTGGAGTGGTAGTGTTTGTCTTCCCACATTGTCATTAGGTGTGATGGCTGGAGGTGGCTGAACACCTGCCTGCCTGTGGGAAGCAGCGAACCAATTCCTTGTTTTGCTTTGCTTGCGCACGTGGCTGTTGCTTTACCTGTAAAACTGCCTTGATCTCAACCCATGAGGTTTTTCACATTGACCTTTCCAATTCCCTCCCAATCCTGCTGGTGGGTGAGTGAGTGAGCAGCTGTTGGGGCTTAGTTGCCAGCTGGGGTTAAACCATGACAACTGTCTTTCTGTAGGGCCAATAAATGAATTAATTAAAAACACAGATATGAGCAGAAATGGTGGTCTGACAATGTACTACTAGACACAGATTAGCTACGAAGGGATTTGCAGATTTATTATTACGTGGATATTATGATATTAATTTTTAAAATAGACTTTTTATGGACACGAGTTGTGCTGCAACAGAAAGAAATCAGAAGATTTAAGACCTAGATCTGAAAATCCTATAGCAAAAGTAATTAATTACCAGGAAGTGCAACTTTTCCTAGTTTTAACTTTGAAAGCACTTTTTATCCCAGTGTTGCTCCCCAATGTTTCCTTATACATAACTGGCTACGCGTGTTCAGAAAAAGATGCCAAGTCTGACTTTTTTATTGTTTCTAAAATTCTGTAAGACAGCTCTATCCCTTTGTTCCTCTGGATCACCTAAAAATGTGGCTTGCTGCAAGAAATCTCTGTGTCCAACTCATCACATCTTGATGTCTCAGGAAGGGCAGACAAGTGGGAGGGAACCTGTTTCAGCAACTTGCATCAACGTGTGACTTTTAGGTTTTAGGTTTTATCTTAAAATGGAAGAAACACCTTTTGTTCTTAAAGACAGGCATATGCAACAGAACTCTGGTTAAAGAGCAGCACAGTTATTTGGGAGGACAGAAGTGAATTGAGAGGATTTTGTAATGATGCTCCATTTCTCTGGAGAAAATGCTTAGAAAAAGTGTAAGACTGATTAAAACTAACTCAAGGGGAAAATGAGCATTCAAATTCTGGAATTAAGAAAAATGAGCAGAAATATGAAAGGATGAAGAAGCAGGCAAAGATAATTCTCTTCAGAACTTTTATTCCTTGATCTATAATAAAGGGAAGGAGAGGGAAATAATAAGATAACTCATTATTTTGAGACCAGGCATGTGCACAAAGGCCTAGAATTAGAGAAAAGCAGTGGAACTTTTAGCAAGAAAGAGTCTGGCATTAAATGGAAAGAACAAATCTGCATGCAGAAGCCAGCAAAAAAGTCATTGCAGAGTTGGAAGAGGGGAGGAAGAAGAATTTTACTTACTGCACCAGTACTGACCCATAATTTAAAATACTTGTTTTCAAGACACTGCTTTACGATAAACTCTTTGGGGAATAACATCACGTGCAAATCCTTGAGCCTTCAGTGGTTACTTTTTGTTGATGTCAAGAGCTGCTGCTGTTCTAGTCCGATTAGGTACAAAATGCAGAGCCCGTTTATCCCCGGGATCACAGGGGAGAGCCCAGCAGGCAGACCAGGGCACCAGATGGTCAATGCAGGGTAACAGCAGCAAAGAAAGGAGCGGGTCCTGTCAGTATTGCCTCAGCATTGTTTTCAACATCCTGTGTTACAAAAGCTAAGTGGTGCAGAACGCAATCTCACAACGATTTCTTTGCACTTGCAAAATCTGTATTCTATTTCACAGTAAAAGCCGCCTTTGGCCTTGAAGCACTGGCAGCAAAAGAGGCCACAAGCTTGTGTGTGGTACACAGGCATGAGTTACCAGAGGGAGGGGGACGGGGGGAGAGCCAGGCAGAAAACTCCAAAGCAGCTTATCTAGGTTTAGTATGACAATCACTTTTCCTTCAGGGCAGATTTTAGAGCATAAATGAAAACAAAATGAAAGATGTTCAACTTCAGAGCATGATGGCTGATGAAGAGGCATTGATGTATTTACAAAAGGGAAGAAAAAGAGTAAGAATCGGGAGAAGTCCCAAGAAGCACTGACATTTCTAGGTTCCAGTCTCCTGGCTATAAGAAAGAGCCAAAGGAGCAATAATGTCCATTACAGTATGGAAGTACTATGTAAAATAATAATTCTTCATGGACTTTAATATACTGCAGTTAGTCACCCCAACATGTATATTGATAACTAATAAGGAGAATTTCTACAGTTGGCAATAAAATTTGCACCCCAAATTAAACCACAAATGAACAGTTTTGTTCTGTGAGCAATATCCACTTGTGAATACACATTCCTCTAATTAAAAACTGTATCACAAGTGGGCAAAAAAGTGAGATTTTAAACACATGGTTAATTCTAATGCTTCCTAGTTTTTGAATGGTAGTCTCAAATGCTGCTATCTACACTTCTGAGTAAAAGCTATACACACACAAATAAATCCTAAAAACAAATAAAATAAGANGCTCAGCACATAAAGTGGGGGGAATAAAGAGAGGAAGAGGGAACGTTTGGAGTGGTAGTGTTTGTCTTCCCACATTGTCATTAGGTGTGATGGCTGGAGGTGGCTGAACACCTGCCTGCCTGTGGGAAGCAGCGAACCAATTCCTTGTTTTGCTTTGCTTGCGCACGTGGCTGTTGCTTTACCTGTAAAACTGCCTTGATCTCAACCCATGAGGTTTTTCACATTGACCTTTCCAATTCCCTCCCAATCCTGCTGGTGGGTGAGTGAGTGAGCAGCTGTTGGGGCTTAGTTGCCAGCTGGGGTTAAACCATGACAACTGTCTTTCTGTAGGGCCAATAAATGAATTAATTAAAAACACAGATATGAGCAGAAATGGTGGTCTGACAATGTACTACTAGACACAGATTAGCTACGAAGGGATTTGCAGATTTATTATTACGTGGATATTATGATATTAATTTTTAAAATAGACTTTTTATGGACACGAGTTGTGCTGCAACAGAAAGAAATCAGAAGATTTAAGACCTAGATCTGAAAATCCTATAGCAAAAGTAATTAATTACCAGGAAGTGCAACTTTTCCTAGTTTTAACTTTGAAAGCACTTTTTATCCCAGTGTTGCTCCCCAATGTTTCCTTATACATAACTGGCTACGCGTGTTCAGAAAAAGATGCCAAGTCTGACTTTTTTATTGTTTCTAAAATTCTGTAAGACAGCTCTATCCCTTTGTTCCTCTGGATCACCTAAAAATGTGGCTTGCTGCAAGAAATCTCTGTGTCCAACTCATCACATCTTGATGTCTCAGGAAGGGCAGACAAGTGGGAGGGAACCTGTTTCAGCAACTTGCATCAACGTGTGACTTTTAGGTTTTAGGTTTTATCTTAAAATGGAAGAAACACCTTTTGTTCTTAAAGACAGGCATATGCAACAGAACTCTGGTTAAAGAGCAGCACAGTTATTTGGGAGGACAGAAGTGAATTGAGAGGATTTTGTAATGATGCTCCATTTCTCTGGAGAAAATGCTTAGAAAAAGTGTAAGACTGATTAAAACTAACTCAAGGGGAAAATGAGCATTCAAATTCTGGAATTAAGAAAAATGAGCAGAAATATGAAAGGATGAAGAAGCAGGCAAAGATAATTCTCTTCAGAACTTTTATTCCTTGATCTATAATAAAGGGAAGGAGAGGGAAATAATAAGATAACTCATTATTTTGAGACCAGGCATGTGCACAAAGGCCTAGAATTAGAGAAAAGCAGTGGAACTTTTAGCAAGAAAGAGTCTGGCATTAAATGGAAAGAACAAATCTGCATGCAGAAGCCAGCAAAAAAGTCATTGCAGAGTTGGAAGAGGGGAGGAAGAAGAATTTTACTTACTGCACCAGTACTGACCCATAATTTAAAATACTTGTTTTCAAGACACTGCTTTACGATAAACTCTTTGGGGAATAACATCACGTGCAAATCCTTGAGCCTTCAGTGGTTACTTTTTGTTGATGTCAAGAGCTGCTGCTGTTCTAGTCCGATTAGGTACAAAATGCAGAGCCCGTTTATCCCCGGGATCACAGGGGAGAGCCCAGCAGGCAGACCAGGGCACCAGATGGTCAATGCAGGGTAACAGCAGCAAAGAAAGGAGCGGGTCCTGTCAGTATTGCCTCAGCATTGTTTTCAACATCCTGTGTTACAAAAGCTAAGTGGTGCAGAACGCAATCTCACAACGATTTCTTTGCACTTGCAAAATCTGTATTCTATTTCACAGTAAAAGCCGCCTTTGGCCTTGAAGCACTGGCAGCAAAAGAGGCCACAAGCTTGTGTGTGGTACACAGGCATGAGTTACCAGAGGGAGGGGGACGGGGGGAGAGCCAGGCAGAAAACTCCAAAGCAGCTTATCTAGGTTTAGTATGACAATCACTTTTACTTCAGGGCAGATTTTAGAGCATAAATGAAAACAAAATGAAAGATGTTCAACTTCAGAGCATGATGGCTGATGAAGAGGCATTGATGTATTTACAAAAGGGAAGAAAAAGAGTAAGAATCGGGAGAAGTCCCAAGAAGCACTGACATTTCTAGGTTCCAGTCTCCTGGCTATAAGAAAGAGCCAAAGGAGCAATAATGTCCATTACAGTATGGAAGTACTATGTAAAATAATAATTCTTCATGGACTTTAATATACTGCAGTTAGTCACCCCAACATGTATATTGATAACTAATAAGGAGAATTTCTACAGTTGGCAATAAAATTTGCACCCCAAATTAAACCACAAATGAACAGTTTTGTTCTGTGAGCAATATCCACTTGTGAATACACATTCCTCTAATTAAAAACTGTATCACAAGTGGGCAAAAAAGTGAGATTTTAAACACATGGTTAATTCTAATGCTTCCTAGTTTTTGAATGGTAGTCTCAAATGCTGCTATCTACACTTCTGAGTAAAAGCTATACACACACAAATAAATCCTAAAAACAAATAAAATAAGAGAAAAAAACCCAAACCAAAACCAACCAAACAACAGATGGGAAGACATATTACAACGTGAATGAAAATGGGGAGCTTGCCCCCTCCCCACTGTATATAATATGCCTGAGGAATACCAAAAGACACCTAACATAAGCATTTACGTAGCAGCTGCAATGACTGCAGCCCATCTGCAGTCTGGCTTCTTTTTCTGCAGATTCTCTATTAACAGCTCATAGCTAAGAGAAATCATGATGAAGTAAAGCAGTCTGTTGTCTTTACACTTCCTATCTTCTTTCAGTATTCAATCACTTCACCTGAACAAACTGAAGTGCCAATATTCAGTGGTTTACAAGACTTTAAGATACAGGCTCACAATTTTTATTTAAATACATTTTATGGAAAACAACAGGTGAACATCAGGCAGTATGTTCACAATGGTTTTGTTCACTAGTTGGAAAGAAGAGATGGCAGCATCAGGCAACTTTCTCAGAAGGAAGGAGTCTGTCTGGTTGAGGTCCATACCCACAAATGACACAGAGCAAGGGCAAGTTCAGGCTGAGGACGGGTAAATCTTTGAGACATTCTCTCCCTTCCCTCCTCCCACTTCCTGCAGCTCGTTGTAACCCAGAGGCCAACTTGTGATGCCCAGGAATACAGATTTTTATTTGTGATTTTTATTTGCAGCAGTAAGCAGCTTATGCTGCTTCGGTCCTGACTACAGATCATCAGGCAAGCAAAGAACAAAATAATTCCATTTTACAAATATGTAATTTCAATATAACATTGGTGTCCACTTTTTTAAACACAGTTTGGAAGAAAGAAGAAAAATGTTATTTGCAGAAATTCTACATGTATGTTGGTAGTGAAAGGAATAGTCCTAAAAAGCTGTAGCCACACAATCTGCATAAAAATGGGACAGGATAAGAGATATTGCTTATATATAGCTATACTGGTCAACTCCAGCTCCTTTGTGTACTAAAATTCCACTGACTAAAATGAATAACATACAAGCTGCTTATGACATCACTACCAATCTACTTGATAAGAAATATTAATGTAATAAGAATTGTTGACCAAATCCAGATAAACTGTAATTTTAGACATTTATAACTATTGGTAGATGCCCCATGGTACCTGTAGCAAGTCTCTAACAACATTCTGCAAGAAAACATCCTATTAATGTAGCTGTTGGGAGATATTCACAGTGAATTATACTTCTGTCCTCAGGAAAATCTTAAACTTGTTCTGTACATGTAACACTCATTTTCTTTGATGAATGTGGTCCACATCTGTCAGAACAGTCATATATAGGCAGTATGTTACATAAGGCAACGTACAGACATGTTAATAAATAACCAATATATTAAGGAAACAAAATGCTGACTGAACATCTTCCCCTCAATAACATTTCCATTAAGTAGTTTAGAAAAATGCTTGATGCAGCTTATATTTTGAATACTGAATTGCAAAAACTTTTTATATGTTTTTTTTCTATTAGAATAAGCATTAGAAACAAATGTTGCCACTTGAATTACATGCAAGCAGTTTGAAGTTAAAAATATTTCTAAAACCCTCCTGAAAATTGGCTTTACCTCTTCTTGTAAGATGTTCCTTTACTTTAGGAACTGTCCATCTTTTCACATAACTCTTATTTCTGTGACTGAGAATGATTTCTATTAGAAATACTGGTTCCTGAAAAAAGCTGACAACTTCATATGATACCTGTGGGGCAAACTCCTCCACAGCTTTTGGCCATTTATTCCATGCAAGAACCTCAAACAACTAAGAAACAAGCAAGGTTTTTTCCATGCAAGGCAGTGATGGGAAGTAGGCCAATTCCTATTGTGACATGCCAACACACACTTTTTTGGCAGTAAGCATCCCTAAATACACACGAGAGCACAGGGGATTATTTTAAACCATTTTCAAAAACTGCTGCTTGATTTCACTAGCACTT
The DNA here is from genome assembly GCA_013396755.1 of Sclerurus mexicanus. NCBI lineage: Eukaryota > Metazoa > Chordata > Aves > Passeriformes > Furnariidae > Sclerurus > Sclerurus mexicanus. The sequence continues at coordinate 2,349,359 of VWZF01002261.1, read as the reverse complement.
GTAGTTTATCTAATATTTTGCATGTCAAGCATTTACTTTTGCCTACTGAAAGATTTTTGCTACCAAGAAAAATTACACAGATGAGGTAAATCTCTGTCTAGTCTTGCCCCACAGGTCTCAGAACGTTATTATAAAGAGTTAACATTGGAAATATACAAAGCATTTCTGAACAAGCTTTTATGATTATAAAACCTTCTCAGAATCTTGTGAGGTAAAACTTCACACATATGCCAGGCTAAAATCGAAAACTGCAAACTAAATTCAGAAAATTATTAATTAAAATTTTGACAAGTCTTTATTGATTCAAAGCAGGGTAAAAAGCTTAAAACAGAAAGAATTCTACATTTTCCTAAAGAGGTTAAAAAGTCTTCCTTTCCCAAAAGGGAAATTCTTCTTAAATCATTACTAAGATAAAAATAGTTTATATGATGCAATAAAGAATACTACTACAGAGGAAAAATGCAACCTTCAGCTAAGATATTTAGGCCTCATATCAGGTCCTAAGATCTGATTTACAAGGAAGGGCAGATTCTTCTAACAATGTCAGCATCTGGAATGTTTTGAAAAAATTAAGTGGCACTAATGTGAAAAAGAACTAAAGCTAAATATTAGGTGCTTAGTTCACTCTTCTACCACAACACAGACAGATGCAGTAGTTCTGGTTCTGTATTCCAGAAGTGAAGCATGAGCAGGTGCAGAATAGAATGAGTATTTCCAAACCATGGAGTAGGTTCTGGAATGTGGCTGCATCTGTTTCTCTGAAACACCTGATTAAAATGATGTCACTCAATAAGCAGCATTCTGAAAAAGCTTTGTGCTTTGAACTGCAATGTTTCTGATGCTTCCCCATCCACAGCATGGGTTCCTTTCACAAACAAGGTATGGAAACACAGCCTAGATGGTATCACTGAGAAATGGGGGACACCATCCTCTGAAAGAATATTAAGAGTTACCAGCAGTTTGCCATCAAACTGACAGGACACCCCAGCTGAGGTCATGCAGAAGGCAATCATTAATCACACTTTATTTGATGTTTTCATTATCTGCTTGGATGATGAAATAACAAGGATTTCTGTAATTTGCAATTTACTTTTGGGTCATGCAAACTCTTTGTAGGGTAAGATTCAAAACCATCTCACTTTGGAGAAACTAACAAAATTAAAATAACTACACTTCAGAAAGCAAAATCAAATGCAGAGGTGACAAGTATGTTTTCTATGAAAAAATCCCGAGAGAGTTTTCAGGCATTTACAGCAACCATGAAATTAATACAATTAATGCAATGCTGCTGTGAAAAGAACTCCTGAAGGTATCACACTACAGCAGTCCGTACCAGCAGGCAACCAAGGGCCGAGGTGGGAACACTCAGCCTAAATTCAGTACACCTGGGCAGCCTGATCAGCCCAATGCCACCTGATAGGGCACTCAGGTTTCTTGAAATGCAGAGAAAAGGAGTACTTTTTCTTTCCTTTGTAGTCTGAAGAAAATGGCAGTTCTGCAGGACTGATTCTTTGACTGGTGAGTTCAGTTCAAGGAGGAAGATTTAAAAACTGGCAAAAGGTAAGCAATAAAGAAATGTACTGTGATGGAAGTTTATGCTATGCAAGGAGGAAAGAGGTAAGACTAACAGTTTTGAGAATAACTAGAAGCGGTGGCCTCCTAGCACTGGATGCTTTCAGAAGCTGCTGTTTACATTGGCTATTTGTGACAGAATATCTCTGTAATATAGGGGGGATAATTATTCTGCTCTACTTGGTGCTGATGAATCCTGTAGCTGAAATATTGTCTGGTGTCTGGCAATGAACTGTAAAGTACACAAATGGGAGAGATTCCAGAGGATTGCAGGAAGACTGAGAGACTTAATCTATAGTAAAGGCTGAATAAGTATCCTCATCCCTATTAAAGAGAGATGGCTAGGAGCAAGGAATGCAAGTACCTCAAAATATCTATAGAGAGCTGTGACTAAGACAGGAATATATTGATTATGTGTACTAAAGACTTAAATTAGACACTAGGAAATCTTAGCTTGAAAGAATAACAAAGCACTCAGTGGCTGTGCAGTCTAAACCTTCACGTATTTCACATTACTACACAAGAAACTAATACTCAAACAGTTCTTAAAAAGCATTCTACTGCCCAATAGTTACACTGAAGATATTCTATGTAAATAACTTAGATGTAGACTTTTTGTTTAAGTAAAAGACCTTGCCTAAAAAAACCCCTGTACTTCCATGTGTGTTGACAAAACTAAGGGAAATCCACTCATGAACCCAAAGACCCAATTAACAGCTTGTCTTCTTACACTCCTAGTCTGTATACCCAAGGTCCTTTTCTGCTGAGGAAAGATTAAAACAGTCAGTATGTGTACTGCTATTGCTCTCACAAACTGGGCCCTAGAATTCTGAGGAGTCTGGGATGGAAAATAGATCAGATGGCCTTTATTTCTTTAAATTGCAAGCTATGTTAAAGTACAAACTTCCTATTGCTCTCCCTAAATGTTAAGACTGGAAAATAAGACTCTTGAAATAACTCAAAGCACAGGGCTTTGCAAAGATTTAAGGGAGGTATCAACTCTACCAAATTCCATTTTTGTACTGAAAATGTTGCATATTACCATACAAGTTAAAACCTACTTGTCCTACAGGAAGATGTTGTCTCATCCTAAAACTCAAAGCATAAATTTTTAAAGCTAGAAGTGTAACATAATGGTACAACCTTTACAAATCTGTAACTTGCTAAAACTAGCAAATGTGCTGCACAGGAGGTTATATTAAAGGATTAAGTCCCAAAGATAATTGTCCAAAGCCAAGAACAACAGTCTTTACTCAACAGTAAAAGAAGATAAAAAGTATTTGCGGTTCTATTTTGGCCTCATTAATAATAATACACAGAAGCATTCAATAATATTAGACACGGGCCTGAAACAGCAAAAAATCGCTTTTCACAAAGCACAGAAGTTTCATGTCCTAGAATGATAGTGAGGAGGACGGTACTTTGTACATACTGTTGCAAATTCCTCTTTAAACTAAAAGCAGTGGCATTTGCTCCTGAAAATTATGTACTTCTGCTTTTGTAAAGCTACTAAAGTTTTTAACTTTATGTAAAGTTAGTCCAGTGACCTTGACCACACTGACCAACTTCCGAAGTCCGTGCCCTGATTTTCTCTTTCTTTTTGCTGTCACATACCTTGAATTTTAAGCCAAATCATTGGAAAGCCACCACTCAAATCTGTCTAGGGTGCTTTATTTGGCCCTGAAACAGGTTTCAAGTACATTTTTATGAATCCTTTTAGTCTGTTAGAGAGTATCTGATGCAGTAATCTATTTTGTGCCAAAGCCCTATTTAAAACCCTAGCTTTGGACTGAGCTTCTAAAGCACACTTCACCTCTAAAGAACTCAGGGTAAGATTGGGACTTTTCTAGAACCAAGAAGACCATTTGTAGACAATAATATTAAAAAAAATAATCTGCCGTTCTTGTCTACTATTCAGGCATCTAATTTCAAGGAAAGAAAAATCTATGGATATAAATCAACTAAAATAATCTGAATGGCAGTTTTTACCACCATGACAGTACATGCCCAGTGTTCCCTTCAATAGTATATACATTCTCTAGCAGTAAATGTGGTACTTTTAGCTCATTTCACTATTTTTCATTAAAATGCAGTCATCTTTGCTTCATCACACAAATCTGTCACTTGTACTTAGTGCTCCAAGTAAGTACAAAAAGGTGAAAAGATACATTTATATTGAATAACAATTTTTGATGAACTACAGGATATCACAGACAAGAAAGTGCAGAGAACAAGCTCCACAGCCCCATCTGTTGGCTAAGGGAGCTCTCAAAGCCACCATACAGCCCTAAGCCAACAATGCTGAAGGGGAAACAGTTTGCTTTTTGGATACAATTCCCGGTTTTACCATCACATGTCCAGGGTATCTGTGCACCAGCAGCAACTATTACAACCTAAGCACACAATAACTGAGTTTCTAATACACTTATGTGATCTTTAACTTATTTTAAAGTAGAACAACAAAGCATAGTGCTGCTTTTTTGAGCAAGGTTGAGACTGGCTTGCTTGTACTTTCATTTATAGATAAATGGTCTGTAGTGAAACTGTAGTGTTTAAGAGGTGTCCCTTGGCTTTTAAGCCCCAGCTGAAATGACCTGTTTTTAAAGCCAAGGGCTTGAATGTACATTTTAAAGGCATTTACTGTATTTTATAAGTGACAAATGTTCCTAGCTCCTCCTGACTTGTAGGGACTAAGATAAGATAGCCAGATCTTGAGCATATGGAACAGATGACCTGATTGTGTTGAAAATGCGGAACTCAGTGACTGATTTAAAACAAAGCACCTACTTAACTAATTAACAGAGTAAATCCCTTGTGTGAATGCAGTTCTAGTGAAGAATTACAGTAGAAGAGAGTTCTTCTAAACATGCAAGCAGAAAAAGGTGACAGTATGACTGGGACAAGTTCAAGGGCTGTTCCAATAGTTTGAGCCTATAAAGATCCACTGCAGTGCAACTATATGTACGACACTAGAAAACTGCTGCTGCAAACTTTAAGTTTGGTTAATGTCAGTTGTGATGAGGCTCCCAGTGCTGAAAATGGTGAGAGAAGAGGGTGGGGGCAAGATGGGAGCTAATGCACTTTTCTTATGCAAGCATTCATCCATTTAGATGAATCGAATGAAATCTTACAGACAGGGGAAGTAGTTGATAGGAAAAAGTCAAAACTCAAAACTTACACAAAACACATACATGAATTTCTCAACACTGAATAATTTTTAACTGCTGACCCCCTTTGCTAAATGATCACTGGATGCTTTCACATACTGCCAATGGGTGGGGGAAAGTGTGTTGATGGTGCACTCCTGCAGGAAGTAGATCATCTCAGAGTAAACTGCAGCTGTATTAACAAGTGCAAATCAAATAGCACTTCAGAAAAGAGTTTAAAAGTAGTCTGGAACTTGCTACCTGCTTGTCCCCCTAAGTTAGGGTCTGTAATCAATCAAAACTTAGGACCCTAGCCATAAACAAAGATAATTGCTACTACTATATTTATATGAGGATAAGCAAGTAAGTTGTCATTCAAACCCTAATGACAGTTACTCTGTCAAGGTCCCCCTGAAATTTGGGTATCCTGTACTAAAATTTGGTTGTCCAACTAAAGTTTCAGACTAACAGACTTAACTTTAAAGGAAAGAGAACTAATAGAGAATCTCAGTAATGCAGGATCATTTGACTCCATTATGCTGTTCTCAGTCCAAAAATACACTTTCTTTTCAAATGACAAAATTCTATTCTTGCTTAGGGCACAATCATAATGAGCAACCTACAGGACCTCTATACTGGCTGCTGAGCAGTTTGGCTCATTCATAGCTTTCTGGGCTATTATTCAAAAGTCCATAAAATAAATGGACTCCCTATCCCCTATTCACAAAACTTCAGGTCCCCTGTGGTCAATAAAATCCTTTTTCTGCAAGAAGAGCTATAAAACTAGTCTCCTTTATGCTGGACACAACACATGTATACTAAATTGGGAGGGAATGACTCTTTAGGCAAGATTTTTGGGGCTTGGTAGCAAAGGGGAAGAGAGGTATTGTGTGTTTAGATGACCAGCTGAAAAGACAACAACCAAAACAGAAAAATGAAATGTGTAAGGCAAGATGGAAAGGGAAGAGTCATGACAGGTCACGGATCATGTAGTGCCCCACTTCTCACATCCTGCCTCTGACAGACTAAATTTAAATAGATTGCACAACCATATCATACTGACGTGCAAGAAAACAATACAAATCTAAGTAATGACATGGCAGACAGTCACTGTCAAAAATCATTGTTCAAAATAATTTAAGATTATTGTATTCTACTCCCGGCTACAGTGCAAATACATCCAACAGATGTCAAACTGAAGAGAACATCGTTTTAGCATGCAAAAAAAGCATGGCATTGCCCTTTTAACAATCTGTTTATGGTGTTTACAGCCAACAATTGATGAAAAAATTATTCACACCAAATATAACTAGTAATGTGATGGAGTCTTCTCCATGTTGCTTTACTAATACAGTGAATACAGTGTGCCCTTGGGGACAAGGTATGGAATCAGAAGCCTGCAAGTTGTGTTTTAGCAGTACTGCGGAGGTGAGAAAGTAGATGTATTTCCAGATTATTTGTCAGAAAAATACAGAACTTATGGATGTATGCTAAAGTGTAGCTTAGAAAATCGGTGTTTTCCCAATTTTTCAGAGTTGTCCTTTACACAATATAGTTCTATTTTTTTAATACAATTTGAGTGGAAAATTCTTCTTGGCTCTTGTATGATCTACAAACTCCCTTTTAGTAGTCTGAAAACTTTTGGGAGAGTTGGTTCCTACAGTGAGAGGATTCTGCTCTTCTCCTCAGCACAATCTCCAGATCCCCAGAGAAAGCACTTGTATTAGCTGTCAAAGGTCAGCAGTAGCACTAGAAGAGCAGCAAGAGACAACGGTTCAGATTATGATGCTTGTTTTTGAATTTAAATATTTGAAATGCCACGTGTGCACTTCATCTGACTCCAGTACAGAATACTACATTACTTTACAACAAGCTATGTTGGGTATCACACCAAGGTGTTTAACTTACCCCTCCCATTGTAATTCCATCAATAAGTGCCACATATGGCTTCTTGCAAGTGCCTGTAAGAAATGTAAAGAAAAACAATCATCCATTTTTTTCAAAAGAGTGGACCTGCGACTCGCTGCCACATGACACATTTCCCCATGTCTTACAACATAAAATGAATGGTAATTTAAACAGTAAAATATCAACCTATAACGAAGGTGCTTCATATAATTCTTAATCAATGGAAAGAAACACCAGTAACTGACTTATTGCCTTGTGAGTGTTGTAAGAGAACATTATACAGCTATCAAATGTCAAATTGTTTGTTATGTGAGTACCTAACAATTTAGGTATTATAAATAGCTTTGTAGGATGTTGGGACACAACAACTGCCCTTTCACCTCCTCTCAGAGCCTGGATTAACAGCACAGTGTATGTCAGCCCTTCAGTGCTTTACTACAAAGCCAGATGTACTGGCAGGTTTCAGCCAAAATGTGATTATGCACACATGTTCTGTCTTGCCAGCTCTGTTGGCTGTTACAACCCTGAATGTGGCACAGGCAGGTCGAGATCATAATGTCCTAAGGTAACACAGGTTGAGCTACCAACTTGATCTGTTGGGGCCTTTAGGAGGCGTAAAACTAAAGTCCTGATGTTTTCAATTACCATTCATGACAAGATTCAGAAGTTCACTGAGAATGAAACAGCTCCCTTTGTATTCAGTGTTTTCAGCTCACAATGAAAGTTCAAAAAGATTGCTGACACAGGTATCCCCTGCAACCACATTGCTAGTTTTTCTGTAGCAACTATAGATCCTTGTTTAAAAAAAAATTACTTTAAAAGGCAGTTCAATCCTTCAAATTAGCAGTTAGAAAATGTAACAGAGCTGTATTTTTAGCTTTGTTCTTACATAAATATACAAGCTAATGCATGGGCTGTAGATGCTAGCCTTTGAACTGAATGTCTATAGCAGCATGCCTTTCCCACAGCAATGCTGTGAAACCAGCTCCCCTGTGTATTTTTAAGTTGTAAAATGTAAGATAGAAATAAATCTTTTTGGCAGAAATCTCAGTCTTAAAGAAATAAAATCATACTGAAGTTATCAAAAATCTAGGTTTTGTAATTCCACCCATTATAGACACTGAACATCCCAGTAACAATAAAAAACCAGCAACAACAAAACAAAAAAACCCCACAAAACAAAGCAGCCCCAGACTTTTAAATTATGTACCCTTGCAACAGCATAAACAAGTCCAACTATCACAGTAATACTATTTTTTCTCCAAGAATCTGAAACCTTAAACTACTTTTCTTGCGTCCTGTTGGTGAAGGCAAGGTATGTAACAAGCATGCTCAATGCAGAAACTCAAAGTAAAAATAACTTTGCAGAAATTACTCTTACTCTAACAACTGTGCTCTTCTGTCAATCTAAGCAACACTTTCACCTCTCCTCCTCTAGGGACTAACACTGAATATAATATTTAAAATCTCAAACTGTGTTACATTAAAGTATGTTTGGTGTAGTTTCTTCTCACCAAAACATTCAACTCTTGACTTACACCCTAAAGAATTAATATCCTTTCTTAATATCCTTTACCCCAGTAAACTTCACACAGTATCTTTGTTTGCTTTTTGCAATAAGCTCAGGCAGGTAACTCCTGGCTTGAGTTATGCAGTCCTAGTCTTTCAAACAGCCTATTTAAATGGAAAGCATTAACATAATTTGATCTTCTGACTGAATATTAATGATTTTTCACACATCTATTTTTAACTCAGGTCTTCTTTGAAGCAGATCAATGATACTTAGCACAGAACTGCAGTGTCTGCAGCCAAGACTTAATTCTTCCACAGAGGAAATATAACTACCCAGAACAATGGGATGGGATAAAGTAGCTGTCCTAATAGTTCAAACAAAAGAAACATATTCTGCATGCAAGGTATAAAAATGAGACATGCTATACTACTGGTATTGAACTCAGTTAAAAAGAAAATTTAATTACTACTTCTATGATGTTATCACAGTCCTTAATAGATTAGCAAATACGGAGAGTAAATTTACATTCAAAGCCAGTGTTCTGAAAACTACTCCTTCAGAAACTGCTGTTAAACATACCAATGGCGTTGTTCAGCCCATATTCTCCTCTGAAGAAATCTTGTACCAGTTTATCTCCAGCTTTTCCTGCCTCTGTCATGGCTTAAGAGAAATAAAAATTCTGAAGATAACTGTAAGTTTAATAGAAAATATAAGTAAAAGAAAATAATGTCACATAAGTGGCTTCTTTTCCTACAGCAATTAAACAGCAACTTAATCCTGCTTTATTATATTTGAGAAAATTCGTTCAAACTTAAATATGAATGTTAAGTCTCAAATTTGACTCACTGGACACTGTCACATACTTGTGAGAGTGTGGTCCATTTTCTATGCTATGGAATCCCTCCTAATGTCTGGCAGTTTTGTTTGTGATATCTTTCCAATCAACATATAGAACAGTCACTTCAAACTGATTATACTGAAGACCCTAAATACTAAAAATTAGAAGCCAATTAGAGCAGGACATAATTCAACAATACCCTGTTCTGCTTGTTTACCTAGTTTAAAACAACTGCTAATTTTCATACTTTGGAGACTTCCTACAGTTCATAGCTAAAAAGAATCACATATATATTGATCACCACTGTCAGCTCTGTATCTAGCCACCTAAAATATCAGTCACAAATTGTCCAATGCTATCAGAGCTATTGGGACCCTTCAAATTTTTTGTAATGAAACTGTCAGTAATGAAAAACTGGGAAGAGAAAGGTATAGACAAGAACCCTCTCTCTCCCCAGGAATGATTGGCTGCTATGGCCTGTTATAAATAAAAAATTTTATGAATAGCAATTTTTACTCTTTTATACAATATCCCAACAGCAATCTTGTGACAAATAACTTAAATAACATCTGCACATCGAAGTGTCATAAAGAGTCAGCACAACACAGCCTCTGTTTACCCAAGTCACAGAACACAAAGGAAATAAATGCAAAGTAGTAAGTGACAAAAGTATGCCAAATGTTTAAGGGACTATAGACCTTACCTCTGATGTCACCCCCAGCACAAAAAGCTTTTGCTCCAGTTCCTTTTATAATTATGAGAAAAGTTTCAGGATCTTGCTCCCACATCTAAAAAGAAGTAAATGTTTCCATGTAAGACTAAAGTCTGTGCCAAAAATGCTTTTTCTGTACTGTCTGTAATTCTTATTTTACTTTTTCAAAAAGCAAATCAAACCGTAAAGTAGTTTGTCATAAATGCAACATTGAGAGCTAAATGTCTTTCTGCCACCCCTGAGCCCCCTTCAGCTGTGACATCAGAAATCAGCAGTGCTCCCAGCCTCTGGAGAAAGGTAGCACCTCCCGAAACAGGGCCTGTGCTAATTCCAATGGGAACGCAAGGCTGGGGCAGAAAGCTGGAAATATGGAAGACGTATCATTACTATGTTTCTGGCCAAATGATGAAAGTTGTGTAGATCTAAGATGCCTGGCAAAGAAATCAGCATTTAAACTGTTGATGGATTTTGTCAAAATGACTGACATCTACACTAGTGAAGGAATGGATAAAATCCATTTGTCCACTTATGTTTTGTTAGGTACTGTAGGTTTGGGACTTTTTTCCTCAGTTTAATACACTGGTATCTGACTTCAACAGTGGTGTAACTGTGTAAGAAAAAGATGCCTTTTTCGGGCATTCTGCCCTCCCTCTTAAACTGTTTATATGTCCCTTAATCAAGTAAGTGTACTCAGATAAGAGAGATACATGATATTCCCATATACCAGCAACTGCTCTTAAAATTATGACACCTTTTAAGGTTGTGCTTCAAAAAAAGCAAGGTACCAGTAATACAGATTAAGTAATTATTTCATTAAATATTCTTCGAGGAGTACACAAAGTTGCAACACTCCCATCTATCAAAATACGGAAGGGTAGGCAACTATCCAATGCTATGTAATGAGTTTGACCATGTGCACATGATAAATAGTATCACTACATTAAAAAGGACTATGTGCATGTTTAAAATCTCACAGTACTCCAGTGGCTTGCAGAAACAGTGCCTGTAAATCCATAAAGTCCTCATTTAAGGAAGGACACTGACAGCACCTCGCTTCCCAGGGGTTTGTACCTTTTATTTCAGCCACGTGGCCTCACCACATAACATGCACCAAACAAGAGGCAACCCCGCTGAATAGCTTAAAGTTTGTGCATGCCAACTGACCAGCTGGGTGTTGCCAAAAGAAACATACAAATGCTTGCTTTGAATTCAGTTCTGGTACTAATATGGATGTTCATATATCTATGGAGATGCTAAATTTAACTTTGTCTGACAGCTTGTTTCTTTGACGTTTTCTCTTTCTAACTTGCTTGAAACTGTCTCTTCTTTCAGATCCTATAAATCTGAGCTCATTGGCTGATGCACTCACACAGACTTTCATTCTTTAAATCAGTACACTAAGAAGTGTCAAACTGCATTTTAAAATTGTTTCAAGTAATGTATGTACAGTGGATGGGTAGAAGTGGAGATACTAACCTTTAGTTGTGGATAAATCTGTTGTATCATAGAATGATTTAGTGCATTGAGAGCTTTGGGTCTATTCAAAGTTATTATTCCTGCACCTCCTCTCTTTTCCAACAACACTTCAGCTGTTGAATCTGCTTGGTTAGACATTTTCTGTGCAGGCAAAGACAAACACATATAGCAAGTGTCATCAGTTAGATAACTTGAGTAACATATTTGCAAGAGTGCTTATGGAAATATGTTCTTAAAACAAATTATTTAGGATCATAAGACATGCATTTTGCAATTTTATACTAATTGTATGCTTTCCCACTGTGATTCAAGTTTTATTTGCATTTCCTAAAGAGTTCTTTTGAAACCACTTCACGTTTGAGTCCTTCAGAGTAATAAATCTCAGACAACTTTTTTTGGCCACACATTTTTGACAACATTTGAGGTCATTTAAATAAAATTTAAGAAAAAAAACACAAAAAAAAGTCCCAAAAAACAAAACCAACCAACCAACCCTGCACCCTACTAATAAAACACAAACCCATGATTTCTTAAAACTGACATTCTGAAAATACCTACAGCAATTAGAATAATGACAGTTCCATGCATCCCTGCTGGCAGTTTGAAATTGCAAACTCAAGTGTACACATTTGTACACAAATGTACTTTTAAAAGTAGAGAACAAATCACTGAACTATTTTCACAATTGATTTCAAATTCACAGTGGGATGATATTTAAGGAATTCATGGAAGCTGACTCAGAAACTATAAAGGTTATTAAAGCCAAAATAATTAAGCTTTAATGTACAGTATAATAGAAACTTGTAACAAAGTGCTCAAAGATGTGGGCAGTGCTGTGCCTGAGCAACAAATGACAGCTTTCAGAACCAGTGAGCAGGCATATTAGAAGCTGCATGTGCTGTCTGTCTGTCTTGATGGAGTTAAAGAGTTCTGAAAGCTTCCAACTCAATCAAACAAGATGCTGTCCTTACCAAATGTTGTAATATTACTTGCATTCTGTTGATTGGCTTCAGCCTAAAACAGAAATATTAAAAAGACAGCTAAAACCATAAGCTAGCCACACAATCCCCAAATATCTGACTGCTGGGTTAAGCAAAGCAGTGGCAGAAAAACAGAACACAACTGTCTCACGTTCTCCTTTTGTAAATAAATTGGGGTACAATCTTGATATGGAAAGAGTTGGAAATTCCTTGCTTACTAGTAAACAGGTAGCAGACACCAATGCCAACTACTGTTTTCAAGTTAGGAGAACGTGAAAATACTATGACAAAAGATGTGACTTTGAGGGATATGACTGATAGTTACCAGTGTGTGTCTCTTAGATTTACTGCCTTTTCCTGAATGTTTAAATACTGGCATTTCAAAAACATGCTCTTGCCGAAACCTGTCCTGTTTCCAAAGGTTCCATTACACCAACCTGCCCTCAGGTGTACGTGTATTTACCCTGCGTTTGTGGAACAGCCCACACGGGGCTCCTGCTCCTGGTGGATGCCAGAAGAGCCACGCCAGGCCATTCTGTGCCCGTGTCGCTCGTTTTAATTTACTAATTGTCACTGAGGGAGGCAGCCACCGATGGCGATGCACAGACACCAGGCAACCGGAGGGAGGCAGCTCAGCCTTCAGCGCACCCCCACGTTCCGCGTGTTAACACCGCGGCATCCCGCGCTGCTTTCACCCACACGCTCGCCTCAGCGCGGCAGAGTTAGCGCAGGCCTAGGCGAGCGAGGCCTAACTCACAGCGCGCAGCGCCAGCCGCGGGGCCGCCACCCCCGGCCGGCCCTGCCCTGCCCGGCTGTCCCCGCTGTCCCCGGCTGTCCCCGCTGTCCCTGTTCCCCTGCTGTCCCCGTTCCCCGCGGTCCCCGCTGTCCCTCACGCCGCCCGGGCCGCCCCGTTCCCTGGGCAGCGCCCGCAGCACCCGCCCCGCCATGGCGGCCCCGGCACGGC